>JAUYWH010000010.1:13036690-13078620 GCA_034779795.1 Ctenopoma multispine | reverse complement strand
GTGTGTGTGTGTGTGTGTGTGTGTGTGTGTGTGTGTGTGTGTGTGTGTGTGTGTGTGTGTGTGTGTGTGTGTCTGCTCTTTAACTACACATTTGTGTGAATTGTTTACTGTGTGTCACTAAAAATCTAGCAACAAATGAAAACAAGGTTTTATAGTTTTGCAGTTTACATTTCTGCTCTATCTACTTTGCTTTAACTCCGGCTCTACTTATGCTTTTTTGAGTGATTTCCCCAAACAATTCTCAAAAATCCTGAGAGAACAGGTGTGAAGCTGATGCTGTCACCCGTTGGCTATGTGTTAGCGGGAACGAGCGACGGGGAAAAGGTTTGTCAGCTGAGGAAATTGAGAGATTTTCCACATTGTGTGGCTTCATTACGTTCTAGCTTGCTGACACTGCTGTCAGCCTGTTTACTTCTTCTGCATTGGATTTCTACCTAAATTTCACTGCCTGCATAGGAAGAACCAAAACCAGAGGCAAAATCCACAAAGCCATATAGAGTAGCAAAATTCACACAACAGAATAATGTTTAAAATGTCCACTTAAGATGAAAACTGACTGTATTTAAGGACTGTGTGAAGGAAGTGTGGCGCTGTAGAGAAATTCCACTGGCCCCCAGCACCCAAATATCAATTATGAATTGAACAATGAACAATAGCACTAAACCAACCAAATAGCGCCATAATTGTATGATTGTGACAGAATGAGTTTAGTGTTACTCCGCTGACCTTGGCAGGTGCGGCACAGGTTTCAGTTGCTCGGTCAACACAAGCTGTCGCCCATTCAGTGTCCAACATTCTGCACCCTGAGTCATGATGCCGCTCTTGTTCTTCCATGAGCGTGTCATACATTGTGCTTCCACCACATTGTGCAAAATATCCCTGCTTCTCCTCGCATCATTTCCTCCTTGTTCCACTCACTGCCTGCACTTCCGCAGTCCATTACTCCAGCCTGTGCCTCTCCACACGCCAGGCTGCTCTGCTGCCACATCCCATACGTTCCAGAAACACGGGAATCACTCTGGAGCTCCAGCTGTTGGACATGTGGTTCTTCTCCCTTAGAGGAGGTAAGGGGTTAACGTACAGCTGGGCACCATTACCTTTTTACCTTCTTCTCCACTGGATCTCCACTAACCCTCACTCTTCTATCTCCACCCTGCCATCAACACTGTATTAACCCATCAAGCCTGTGCAATACTGCACCTGGGGCCAGCTGAGTGTGTGTGTGTGTGTGTGTGTGCGCACTATTACACTGATGCACCTATTTCCTTCCTTAAACACACACAGGCAGAATTAATGGTCATAACTGTAATTTGCATCTAAAGGGATAGTGAGGTCAAGGACAGGGCTGCGTGGTGTCAACCACATGGTTGGCCAGGGCAGTCATGATTGACAGGAGGAAAAGCATGATAATGGGGAACGTGATAGGACGCCTGACATGAGCACACCCACACAGTTACATGTACACACACATAATAAAGTGAGACGGCAGAGGACTAAGGGACAGGTGGACAAAGGAGAAGCGAGGCGAGCACAGATAGAGTAGTGACTGAAATAGAGTTCACCCATCCGTGCAGTTCACTCTCTGCTCTCCCAACACACGTGCACACACACACACTCATACACACATGCCAAACACAGGCTGGCCGTAGTAACTTGCTGGCCCAGTAACAGATGCTGCAAGCAGTGTGAGAGCCAGGCTACACCTGCTCTCCTCTGCTGCTCCACCTCCTCTCTGGTGCAGAGCCCCACATCCAGACCCAGAGAGCCACAGTTTCATGCCTCTCCCCTTCCCCAGCCAGGCCACCTCTCAGCCTGGCCACTTTCTGAGCCAAACCCCCCCTCCGCCTCTCGTCTTCTCCACCTGGTTTCCTCCGCACACAGAGGCCAAATTATAGAGCCACTACACACACACAGACACATGCACACAGTGGAAAACTGGCCATTGTAGTCAGGGCCCAGGCTGTGAATTCATTTGAACATATACACACACTTTCACATGTGACCTGTTACAGCACATGGTTCTCTACAGAGCTTGATGTGTAGTGCACGTACATTCATTTTCACTCATTCTCCAGCTTCACATATTTATGCATATTGTTTATGGGTTTGTGATGAAATGGTCTATGAATATGCACAAGCTGGGAGTGTTGTGTACTGTGTGTGTGTGTGTGTGTGTGTGTGTGTGTGTGTGTGTGTGTGTGTGTGTGTGTGTTATCCACCTGTGCTGCTCCAGCTCTCCTCCACTGATCACGGGTGAAGCAGTGTAGGCATCTCATTAGGAAGCTGCTGGAGCTAATTAACTAATTAACCAGCCTATCCTGAGGAACCAACCCTTTGCCAATCAGCGGGCGTAAACGAGCCGCATTCGCCAACCTAAAGGGACGGCTGCGCTCGATTGTGTACCTTTCATCCGCTCACCGCGTTCGCTCTCTGCTACCCCAACACGCCTGCTCACACTCGACTGGGCTGAAAGAAAGACGAGCTGATGATAATGAACGTTTATTTGTTCCTCAGACAGTGCTTTCTCGCGGACAAATGCGCTCGGGCGCTGAAAGCAGTTCACGTTTCTATACGGAAAGCCTGGTGAGCTGCTGAGCTTTGAACGAGGCAGATGGTTCACCTCTGAATCATTACCGCAACAAGCTCGAGTTCCTGCGTGGAAACATGCCGACTTCTCTCCATGGGAGACTATTTCCTCAACACCTCTGCTTGAAAGTATCTCACAAACTCTTCTGCCTGTGCAATTATTATGATCTGAGGAACATGAACGGAAAACAAAAGTTGTTGCAAGCTTTCGTTTTAATGAAGGCCCTGAAGATGTCCACAGTCAAGCGCTCAGAGAGAGGAAGGAATGAAGGAACATGTGGTTTGTGTGTTGGTGCATACAAGAGTCTGCACATAACAGTTGACTGTTGAATCAGTAATTAAATCAGTCTCTAACAGCGATCGTTCAGTCATGTCTTAAAAACCACACAGCATGACTTGGATTTATTATCTGCTGTAAGAGGTGATGTGGGAAAGTGTTGAAGTAAATTGGCTCATTGTCTGACTTAAACTCGTCTAATGCTTGGCTGTGAAAGTTGTGCGTTCGCTGTGATGCACGCACTGTATAGCTGCCCGTTTCATTTCCAGTGATCCACAGCTGCCCACTGAGACACAGTGGAAAGTTGTCTCTAATGTATTCTAGCCTGCAGCTACTGTATGTGACCATCCATATACATCACTGTCTGAAGCATTAGTGCTACTGCACCCTGGGGTCTAACCTCCAAGAAGACTGTGTGATGTATGATCCACTGAAACCGGCGCTATCCGGCAAAGAAATGGCACCGACCTTGCTCTCTGTGGGAATTTTCACTGATTAAAGGTTTAGTTTGTCAAATATTTGGTCTCAGAGCAGGGCCCAAAAGTGAGCGAGAGATTAATTTTCTCTGTGGTGTTTTATAATGTCAAGTGTGATTTGAAGAACATCAGTGCAGAGCGATGCTGGAACTCAATCACGAACACGAGTGTTTTGATTCATGTTCTCAATCGTGTTCACTCTGTGATCTTCGTCTACAGACGAGACGCTCTCTCATGCCCTTCTGAGATGCTTCTTCTGTCTTATTAGAATGCAGAAGAATAAATTGGTATTTGTCGTTTCGGGTGACAGTATAATTATGTTTACTATAAATACTGCTCAGTATTAATTAAGTTTATAGTGGCCCGCAAAATCTTGCAACTGTTCTTGCTCACCAAGCGTGTTTTCTTCTTATTCCTCCTCGCATCATCGTCTCAAAGCTTTACTTCAGTCTCGCTGACCTCTCTCGCTACCTCGCACATTTCTCTGCTGTGTTTCTAATGAGAAGGACGCAAATGTGGTTGTTAATTGGTTGAGGATAAAGAAAAATAATCCATGAAGGAGACAGAAAACTCCCAAAAACATTCGGTTCAATTGGCTGAATAAAACATGTTGTCTTCTGAACGCGCAGAAATGGAGAGATCACTTTATGCGAACAGTAAGAGTGTATTTTTTAGGAAATAGAAAAGGATCAAACGGCGGGTGTTGCCTTACACATGTAAACATGGGATGTCTGGGTGACTTTGCAGGAAACGAGCTGGCTCTGAGTGGGCTTTGAGCAGATGTGAGTGGTGGAAAAAGCAAATTGCAACTGGCGCCTGATCTGACAACTTGGCAGTGTTCTTACCTTCCGTCCTCAGTTTGAGTGCGGTAAATTGAGTGCAGCCCAGTGTGGGAATATGATGAGGGGATTTGGTGTATTTATTCCATTTCTCTGCACCTTTTTGGGCTTACATGCAGGTCTCTGTAGACTTTAGCACGTCCTCACAATACTGCTTCCTTTGTAGATGAGGAAATGCTTTTTTGACACCTAATTGAAGAGCTGCATTCAATTCATGTGCACAGACACACACACACACAAATGCACACACACACACCATCCAGTACTAACATGACATAAACTGTTTAGGTGTCATTTTGCTTCCTTACACTTGCAGTGTACTACACAATGTTATGCATTAAATATACCATGGATAATGCATGACATGAATATAGCCTCTACACCTCCAGCATTATTCATATACTGTGTAGGCCCAGTGTGTGTGTGTGTGTGTGTGTGTGTGTGTGTGCCTGTGCGTGTGCACTTCCACATCAGTGCTGTAAGAACATCTCAACTCCCCAACAGATTCCCTCATCAACCCTTCTCCTCTCTTTGTTCTACAGCAGTGAGAGCTGCCAACTAACACTATGATTATGTTTCTTTCTGTACATATTCATAGGTTAAAAAGGTCTGTTCACACACTTACACTGTGCTGGTTTGGGGCAGATCTCCTGATGTTCGTGTGTCTCTGTCAGCCCGACCCCACCTTTTAATCCTGCAGCCAGTCTGCCACTCTCCATCTTCTTCCCTCTGTCCTAACAGTATCAGTTCTTCTGTATCCACACTATCTCCTCATATTTCTTCTAAGTGTGAAACACATATAATTAATACTCAGGAGAAGTGGTTCTTCTGTGCAAAGACAAAATGAAATAAGGCTTTTTTGTCATGTGTCTAATTACAACTTGTTAGTTGTTATCAGCCCACATAAATATCCGAGTAACAAATATATCCCATCATCAGCTTGCATTTTCATTTTCCTTTTAACAATGAGTCACTGTTTTATTAGATGATACTGAGCTTTTTTGGTGAAAACAAAAAGTTAGAAAGGCTTCTTAGTCCAAGGAGAATTTGGGATACTAACATGTATTTTTATGGTGTGAAAAGGTGGCAGAAACATAGTTATCACTCGTTAGCTAATTGCTAATTAAAAAACAGCTTTCTGTGGTCAGTAACAGGGATATCAAAATTTTAGCAAAGTTAAAGCTTGGGAGTTGTTTTATTTAAAAGAAAAGCGTAGATGCTGTTGCCACATTTGATCATTATTAAAAAATGTATTGTAACAACTGTGTTTCACAGCTCTTAGTGATAATTAGAAGCGATTAGCATTATTACTGTGTTGAGCCCAAATGGTTTGGTTCTTCTTCCCTCTTTGAGCTGATCCCTGAAATCTGCGGGAACACAGAAATCGTTAAGACTAATGTAACAATAGTCATCAGTTCATAGATTTGCTTAATAATTTCATACATATACACTGTAAATTCCAAGTAGCTACTTACTAAAAATAGTGTAGTACACATGCAGGATACTTGGACCCCACTAATACTTGTTTGCAACTTTTCTAGTTTCTAGCATTACTGTCTAGTAATGTACTTGCTTCTTCTGTTGCTACTGTTTTTTGGTACAAAGAACTTTTTGTTGCTAACTGAAGGTAACTCATTTTAAAGGTAGAAGAGCTATTAGAATTCACTGCGCACTGAATGAAACCGAGTCCAGTCTGCAGCAACTTTTAAACGGCGTAAATTGTTTTGAAAACTTCAAATTTACCACAAACCTTTAAGGAAACACTCGTTTAACAAGTGGAAGAGTTGGAAACCATAATAGTTTAGCAGTTGGTGTGATTGTGAATGAGTTTGTGTAAGAGTGGAAACACTCCAAGCTGAGCCAAAATCTCACTGGCAGCCGAGGGAGCGTTTTGTTCATGTACAATGCCAAACTTTACTTTGCATTTCACATATTTACACAGGATATAGTTTATTGATTCAAATTGATCTGTTACTTACATTTTCGAATAGTTTATTTCAAAAATGTCTCGCTAAAAATGGTTGACCTGTAAAACTAGCACGAACTATAAGCACGAACTAAAGATTATGACACAGTATATCTGTTTTGCCATTTACTGTGTGACCCACTGTTAATGATAATGTCAGTGCAGACCTACAGTTTTTTTCTGACAAAAAATGTCAAATGTCCTCTCAGTACACATCTTGGTCATCATTTATTAATCTAGTTTATTACTTTATACTTTATTCTGATATCAATGCTAGGATCATCCTGAAAATCCATTATGATCCTGCTGTTAGTATTATATGGGTATTTTCTTTTAGAGTGATTCCACCAGTGACTGACTCCATTTACATTCTCCTGTTGCAACATGTTTGCAAACAGCTATTATTTTTTTCTCTCTGCGACTGAATAAGTGTTACATTTGATGTAAGTTACTCTGAAGTGTGAATCTGTCAACAGTCAGGCCACACAAACCGTCTGCTGCTCTCTCCAGCATCTCTCCATGCCTCCTCCTCCTCTCCATCTCTCGCACTGGCTGAAAATAAAGAAGTCAGTTCAGACAAGCCCACCCGATTTCTTCATCCTTCCACCCCTCTGTACATCTCTCTGTGGTGCCCTCACCCAGGCGAGTGAAACTAGTTCAAAGTGAAATCTCCATTCGTTCACAGTTTGTCTTCCCCCCTCCATCTCTACCTTTCTTTCTAGCTCTATCTTCATCTCCCCACCCCACATGCCCTGCTTTCATTCCACCGCCCCCTGCACCCTCAGCAGTGTGGGTCAGGCCGGTTCAGGACATCAGGGTGAGCAGTCAGCTCGCGTTATGACAGCCTGTCCAAGTGAATACACCTTCCTCTCCTCCAGCGCTCCTCCTCCTCACGACCCTTCTTCCTCTCCGTCTCTCTAAGAGGCAGCTCCTCTCAACTCTCAGTCTGTCCTCATCCACTCTTACTCTCTCACCGTGATCGCTCTCCTGCCCTCTTCACCGTCCTCTTCCTCTTCTATCTCGTGCTCCTGTCCAGCCGTTGTCATCTTCTCATCCTCCCCTGTAACCCCGCGTTGGCCCTCCCATCCATCACCGGCTCTTCCTGTCCTCTCTCGTTGCCATGCATATGTCTCAAACTCTAATAGCTGTCCCTCTGTCTCCGTCTCCATCAGTTCATCTGTCTCCTCCTCTCTCCTCTTGCGCCACACCACACATAGCACCATCACCCTTCCTCTGTCCCTCATTCGTCACTCGCTTCATCTTTTTTCCTCATTTCTCTCCTGTTTTTGCACTTTTTCCTAATGAAAAGATCCGCTGGTTCTGAACCTGGGCATCGTTCATCTTCATTTTCTTGCGTTACAAGCAGTCCGTCTGTTCATTAATCTTAGCACTCCTCCTGTCATTCTCTCTTTTATCTATCATCTATCTGTCTCTATATGTAGCTCCTCCAAACTTCAAACCACTCTTTCTGACATTAAACTCATTGCCATCTGCAAATTGTTTCTGATCAATTACCTGTGCATGTTTTCTGGAGATACAGCATCAATGCTTTATACAAGTACTTAGCAATCAGCAATTAATGATAGAAAGGTTAAAAGCTTGAAAACAAGCTTCTGTCTGTATCAGCTGGAATCCAATAAAGAGAATGCTTTTACATGGGAAGATTTCGCTGAGCTCTGTTTAATACACTCTTAGTGAATTCCCTATACAGACTATGTTGTGAATAGAGACCCTAGTGAGTGTAACCAATAGTTCTTAATGAGAATTTTTAACCACCATTGGTGACTTTTCTTTCTAAAAATCAAACAAGCACTTTTCTTCACGTGTTGGTAGGTATATATTTTTACAAGTGGTCTCATCTCTCTTTAAGAAAATAAAATAATAAGTAAATAAATAAATAATAAGCATTTTTCCCAAAAGTGCTTCAGTTTCAAACATCATGTCATGAAACATTTTATGTGCATCAAATGAAACATGCTCTTTATTTTTTCGACCTTGGACATCCAAACATAATAACCTCATCACTGGTATGTGTCTGCTACTACAGGTTCGTTCTCCATCTAAACATCCGCCTTAATAAACTGACAAAATTGCAGATGCTGCAGTGTTTTGTGCCTGACCCGGAGCTTTTTTTTTTTTTTAGAGAGTCCAGGAGTAAAGAGGGATTCCCGAGGGGAATCAATAACACATTAAACTATGATTATCACACATGCTGGTGTCATCAGCAGCTGTTAGTAAGGACAATGCTACTGCTATCTTTCCCATCTTATTAGTTTGCCTGCTCCCATTAGCAAATGTCACATTTTCTCTGGTTTAAATGAACATATGCTGTGACAGTGTTAATGTTTGTATCTTTACTGGTTTGTGTTAGCATTACCCGAGTTTTCTCTCTTCATTACTTTGAATTAGCAGCTAGCATTAGTTGGGACAGTGCTAGGTTTTCCCTCTTCATTGGCTTGCATTAGTGGTTAGTGAGGACAGTGCTAAGGTTTCCCTAGTCATCTCCTATTAGTAGCCGTTTAGCCCTGGCTTTCCCTTCCTATTACTTTGACTGACAGTACAGGCGGGTGGAGGAAAGCCAAGCACTCCGAGAACGACAGACCAATGCACATTTCATTCTGCTTATGCATTCAACACAACCAAACACACAGCAAGCAGAACGGACACACACACACAAGCTCGTACTGCAGTGATACAAAACAGATTATATTTATGTCATATTCAACATTTTGTGTCACTTCAGAGCAACTAATACTTGATTCCTTATCCTTTCATACATCAATGAATATCCTGATCATCGCAGGGAATTAAAATGACACATTTGTCCATATGTCCACACAAATTAGATTTTTTAGCAGTCCAAACCTTTAGCCTTATCTGAATTCTCACGAAATGGACATTCAAATTAAATATCTACAACTTGAAGAGCACACATTGAAACACCTGTTCACTAAGTCTAGGGGTAATCTTGACAGCTACTGCAAGCAGGCAGGTACATACTGTGTGCGCGCACACACTAATGCACTCACAGATCAATAACCACCAATAGTGCTTGGGTGTGAGCCCACAGGCGGTAGAGTGTATCTTTTATCTAGTGTTTCTGGGTCATGTCTCTGGTCTTCAACATGCAGTGTCCTCTGTCTTCAGAGTTCTTGTTCCTACACTTCATTGTGATCATGTTCAAAGGGTTTTGATTGTTATTTTTGTGTCAGGATTATTTTGTTTAACTGCAGCTTCATGACTCCTACTCTGCTTCATAATACATTGTACATTACGCTCGAACACTTAGATTACATAACACGTGATGAATGTGTTTAATAGCGTCTGAAAGCACAAAGCCAATAATATATTGATTCTACGTTCCCACAACTTGTCAGGATTGTTTTACTACATTCATGAGTATGTTTCTCCTACGGTAACGTGTTACATTCTCTGTGCTTCATAGATGATGATTTGTATCATCTCTTAATACTGAGGAGCTGGACACTAAACAAAACACCAATATGAAATCTGGCTTAGTATACCAGATTGGCCTATGTATTTGTTTTATTAGACTCTTTGTTTCTAATATAAAGGCAACAACTGTGATGAATATCTATGAAACTGAACTCCATTAAAAATATGACATTGTTTTTTAAATTAGATTATAAATTCACCATTGTTTAGCCATGAAAACAGTTAGGCTGTTAAGTATTTTAGGGTAAAGATACTTTCCATCTAGTATTTGTGTTGCACACAGTATGTATAAACTTTAACAAGAAACCTATTTAAGCTATTCAAATAAAGTTTCTGGTAACCCCTTGATTTTTAACTGTAAATGCATTGACTTAGGACTTGGAGGAGGGTCTCTCTGTTGTGGCATGAGTAATGAGTTGCTTGAAGGTCCTTGAGCCTTGCAAAACAGCAAAACGTGAGACACCACTAAGTAATGGGATAAAGAAATCCAGGGTGGAGAGAAAGACACAGAGAAGAAAGCACTGGAGTGAGTTATTAGCAAGAGTGATTGCAAAGGGAAAGGGGGGAAGCGTGTTGATGAAGGGTGGCAATGAGAGTAGGAGATTTGGAGAGCGAGTGAGTGTATGTGAAGTATCGGAGTTGACGAGAATGAAAAGGACGGATCAGGCAAGCGAAAGGGGCACCAATCAACACCTCCTGATTGCCTCAGGTGTCCCAGGGGAAAGATCGATCTGTGGGGAAGGGGAGGAAAGAAGGGTAGGAGGGCGGAAAGATAACTGCTCCCGACACTCGTCAAAGAATACAAAGGAGTGTCATATCTTCCTTCGGCTCTCTACAGACTACTCGGGGGAATGAGCTAAGATGGTGCAGAGGTTTGATGTTTGGCTTGGCTCAGTTGTTGTTGACAGAAAATGAATGCTTTGACACTCCTTTCCCAAATGCACGTACTAGCCAATCTGCCAACCCATCAATCACTCAACCTGTGTGTATGTAACTCATTACTTAAACTAAACACAATTCAAAGCAGTAAAGTGGAAAGTGACAGGGGCCTGAAAGTTGCTTTACTAAACTTCTCATGGTGAGCAAATCTGGAATGATATCACTGTATCATAGCATGGCTGTTTCGTGAGGTGCCAGGAAACATCTTTAAGACACATATTTTATTTGAAAAGAGAAGAGAAAAACAAAAATGAGCATTGTGATGCCTACTATATATACAGTACAGGAAAACACCCCACAACATTTGTTCACTGGGGAAAACCAATTTGACTGCATGTTCCCTACAAATCATATAAATAAAACAACACAGCACTTACTGTACAACACTAAAGAGATGCTTCATACATCGTCTGTCCACATTGTTGCCTAACTGTGTAAATGTTAATGTTAATGCTGAACTTTCCACTTGACTAAACACTTAAACAGTTAATTATGTTGAGCTGGAAGTGAGATTGTAGAATAGCAACCTCCATCACAGCACCTTTTTGGACTTTGGACTACTGTTTCCAAGGTGAAGGATGGACCATGAAGCCAAAGTAGATGAGAAATCTTTAAATTGCCCACATAAAATGGCTGTTTGAGCCTCTAAGATTCTATGACAACTGACCAGCTCCATTTGAATTACTGTGATTGCTTTGTCGATTGCTGTTTTCTTGGGTCTTCAATGGTCTTCGATATCAGCAATAACAAAACGCATCAGAAATTTGTCGGAGGATTCATAAGCAGCCAGAGCTGACCAGTTAAAGCACTACTCCTGCCATCCTCTTAAACACAAGTAGAAATTGAGCTTAAGGCTGTAAAATTTAAAGGATTCTGACAGCTAAGAGTTTGACTATGCCTATTTTATTCAAAAGACAGAGACATGCCTGCAGGTGCTTCTTAATCAAAGTTCAGTCATCCGTACCAAGAGTGGGTGCAATAAAGAGGAAAAATTGACCCAATTACGTGTACCTGCTGATTACCTTGTCTTGGAATCACAGAGAGGCACTCAATCTATGTCACTGCAGAGAGCACTCAAACTCCCACACACACATCCTGTCTACATCCCTACCTCTGGCTCCTTGTTCCACTCGTGACTTCTAATCACAAAGACAAGGCCGTGATGCGAGCTAAATCAGCTATGGCTGAGACACATTCAAGGTCAGCTGACCCCAACATGACGGAAATCAATGTTCTCAAGCCCTTCTTCACTCAACCACCCTCAGTCTTTCACTCTGCCTTGCTTTCTCTCAATTCTTCCATCACCTCTATCAAGGTTGCTAATGAATTATGAATCTCTCTAATTCATGCCTCAGCATCATCTCTCCATCTTGCAGCTCACAGAGGCTCGCCTCTCTTTTATTGAGAGTTAACGCAGTAAAGTCAAGGAAAATGAAGGTTACTTTATTATTGTGGTTTCTCCCCGTTGGCATTTAGTAAATACAGTTGCAGATAATAGAGTGAGTCACCGGGAAATCTGAATGGAGTGTGTCGGCCTCGAAAAAAGAGAGTGAGGGAGGTTGAAGAGTCATGTTTGTTGACTGTCAAAAAAAAAGACTCCAGGGTTCCAGTATGCAGTTGCTCACATTTATAGGAGCTAATAAATTTGATTAAATAGGAATGTCACTATTTCTATAGTGGTGATAATTAATGAATTCTCCACTGTTCTTGTCATAACATGTTTTCACAGCAGAGACTTTGTACTTGTAGAATTCATTTTGTCATTGCTGTTGTATTTAATCACTAAAGGCCTTTATTTACATTTATTACATTTCACTATCATTTTTTTTTCTCTTTTTTACCTTGAAAATAAATACATTCTACACTTTAAATGGACCAGTATGCTCCAGCTGAAGCTCTTGTCAGATGACTGAAACCCTTTTTTCCTGCACATAGTTTCCGTGTGGAGCCTTTTGGTTGCTGCACTCAGCAGTTTCTGTAACCTTCACTCTCTCAAACTGTCTTATTACTCTTGTAAAATTTTGAGTCTACAAATGAGGGCAGTAAAATGAATGCCTTCCAGAAAAGACAGATATCCCCATATTTCAAAACTTATTGTGTCTCCGTCTTTCACATTCAAGTGTGGCAGTTAGGAATACGTTTGCCTTTTTGCCTTTGAACATTGTCAGATGAAACTAGCTGGAACCAGTCTTGAGGGCCTCAGTACACTTCCAGCAACATAGTGGGAGGGTTTGTGTCCAAAAGCATTTTTTTAAGTTTCACACAGTAATTTGTCAGGTTTGCGGAGGTGAGAAAACAGACACGATCGAACTTGCATGTTTGTTTTTTTTTCGCACAGCTACTTGAGTCACTTTTCATGTGAACACCAATCACGCCTGTGAGCAAAGACTTTCCATAGGTTTGTCTGTCGTCTCTATTTCTACACTTTATTATTCTCTTCTCTGTGACTGCTGACTTTTCACCCTAAACTCTACGTCTGGCCATTTGTAATAGGATAAAATGTGTTGCTTTTTGATTTTGTATAACTCAACAACCAGCTGTTTGTGAAGCTGATGTCACATCCTACCATGAGGGATTGCACAATTTAAAAAAAAACACGTTTATAACGAATGCATCAATCAGATTCATGGAATTTGGATCAACGCCAGTGCTGACCAATCTGTATTAAATACAGTTTCCTAATTAATGCCATTATAAAATTCAGTCAGATTCATTTTGTCAAGGCAAGCTGCCAACACGCTTTTTAGCACCGCAGCATTTTCTGGCCTCCTGTTACTTAACATAACAATATTCCAGTGAGTTCCTCCCCGTTGTTTATAATTGGATCAAATGAATCTTGGATCAAAGAATTAAAAAAAATCTTGGATAAAAAGCATTAATTTTATACCAGACCCAGTGTCCAATGTGATATCAGCATGTGATCTTCCAATATCATGTCTTCAAGGAAACCAGCGAAGATATATTGACAATATTTATTTTATGACCTTTTCTGCCTGTCGAACTGAAGAAGAATAGCTGTTACCACGGTAACAACTAATGGATCTTCTAAACTCATTAAACCCATTCAGTCTTAGTCCCTCTGAATGGATTAGAGAACCACTTATGGCTTCAAAAGAACAGTTGATGTCATAAGTAGGTTCATGTAGTTGAGTAGTTTAAAAAAAATCCATGTGACTTTCTTATTATATAAATAATTCCTTTCACAGATTGTTATTTATGCACAAGAAAAATCCTCAAAACTCATTTCCTGTCAGGAACACAACGTCCCTGACACAAGACAAGAGATTTTCTGTTTAACTTCAGTTTGAGAACAAAGTTTAAACTTTGCCCTCGGTGGTTGACCTCCTCACTCATTGTTTAAGAGACCTTCAAACAGAGGAGCAGAGGACACTGATTTCATTAGCCATTCCGTGGATGGTGTGTGTGCGCATGTTCATCTGCGTGTGTGTGTGTAAATGTTAATGATATAAGAAATGGAAGGATGGCTAAATGAAAGCCGTGTAAAATGTCAACTGTGCATGCATGTGTGTGTTTTTCAATTTTCATTATTGCTCTCACCTCTCCCTTCCTCTCTCCCACTAGCTGTCTGTATCTCATGCTCTTGCTTTGCAATTATAACCACCATTAATTATGAATCAGGCCCCGGATGAACGGTGGCGAAGCCGCAGCCACTGTCGATCCAGCCAGGCACAGAGAGACCTGGCGAACTCCTGAGCTGCTGACGTCGCCTACGGAAGCATCGCGTTTCAATTTTCCATTTATTAATTCAGGTCGGCACCAGTATGAGCGGATAGTGGAGGGGTAGATGCTGGAGGGAAATAGACTGGTAGAATGTGGTATAGAGCTATAATTATCCCACATTATTAGTAATGATAATAATATTGCTGAGAGAGTGGAATTTGTTTGCCCCTCAGCCTCACCCAGTGTTTCATTTCAGTACGCGGAGTGATGAATTAATAAAATAAACTTTCCACTGGCTGGTTGAGCTGCATATGACAAACACTCTCACTCTCCGTCTTTCTCCCGCTGACTGGCTCACATATTCACTAGCATCGCAGAGACCCACGTTCAGGAGAGTAAATGTAGAAAAGAAGCACAATCAACAACTCTGAACCCAAATACCATTTTGTCCACTCATCAGCGGTGAGCAGTGAACCTTTTGAACATTTTGTGTGTATGTGTTCCTTAACAAGGGGACTGCCTCATAGGAGAGTGAGAGTGCAGACAGGTCAAGGAGGAGATCGTCCTGACTGTACTACCTGCCAAAAAGCTGCCATCACTATTCTCCACAGTCCACACGGCACTAGATCAACTCAAGTCCCCTGGAACAGTGCTGCACATCCTGACAGAGAGTCTTACAGAGATGTTTATTAGTGAAGAGAGAGGATGATGTCTATCGCGGATATACCACCTAGAGACATGTTTTTTCAATGTCTCTCTCAAACTGAAGAGGATGACTATTTTGGGGCTCTGAAAAGGGAAAATGTTTCAGGACTAACCACAACAAGTTAGGTATTAATATGTCCCTACGCTGATGACAGAAAAGAGCCTTTTTCAGGTCAAAATGTTTTCCTAATTAAGTCCCAATCCAGTCTAACACCCTGTTAGATTCAGAAAGGCTGAGCTGATAAATGAGCTGTGTTTTTTTTCCCCACTCTCTCTGATGTGCTGCGTCTGAAGCACTTTGTTTTGCCGAGCAAACTCTCTAATCCCAAGTGAGTGTGGGGTTGACAGTGTTCACCGTGGACCCGTTTTGTTCTGTTCTTTGTGAACCTGATGAGGCTTCTTTTAATGAGACACCACTATATGTTTCTGCCTCTAAACTCCAAAAGCTTTTCTTTCTATCGTGAGTAGTCCTCTCATTAACCGACACATTCTCCTTATTTCACTTTACTTGTTTGTCAGCCCCATAACCTGATCACCGCGCTGTGTCTCACCCTCTTGAGACAAACTGTGTTTTTACATGTTGTTGTCTTTTATAAAATGACACCTAAGAGCCCTTGTACTCCCTACTGGCCCAAACTGACAGATTGGATGCTGGGAATGAGTAGACAAGTAGAGTCAACAAAAGCAATTAGCACATCGAGGGTCTTGGTGTTGTTGCGTGTCCCTTTGGTTATCTAGTTAGGCCTGTGTCTTGATACGCCCAAGCAGTCAGTCAGTGAGTGTTTGTGTCTGCTCAAAGGGCGAATGAAAACAGGCTTTCAACTGGTTTACAGACACTATTCATACACTCCTCGATCTTAAGATGCAGCAACCACACATGCCTCGATCTCAAACACACACACTCTGTGGTTTAACTCAGGCCTGGATACATTAACAATTAGCCAGACTAATGGCTCATCGACTTCTCTGGCCCCTTCTTTCGTTGGCTCAGCACCCTCTCCCTCCTTTAAAGTGCTGTGTGCGACATAACAAGACGTCCCAGTGAACAGATCCATACAGTGAGGTCATCACTCTCTGACCACGGCGTCATCTTAGTGTTTCATCCGGACCTGTTGTGGATTAAGGATGCACATCTGGCTGCGCATGACTTCAACAGATGCAACATTGTAGACAAATGGCTGGGTTATCATTAGCATCTTAATCACTGTGTTTATCTGCTGCTGATCGTCGTAGTGCAGGCCAGTTATAACAGCCTAACACTGACTACACATCTGAATAGACAGACAATAAATAAAAAATGTGTCATTCATCACACTTTGGCATCAGTTTGGCTTGTGGTTTGTAATTGGAGCCCTGCTGTGTATGTTGTGGAAGAAAACTGCAAACAGTGTACAGCGGTGAGGAAGGTTGACGGCTGCTGTAGCACACAATCCTGGGAAACATGTTAGTCAAGCGAACTTATCAGCACTGACATACCATCCACACAACACCTAATCCTGCTTATGTGCTAATGAAAATGTGAATGTTCCCTATATCTGTGCAAACTCCCCAAAGAAGACAATATAAAGATGGTGCAAATTCTCATCATACACACACACACAGACACACAAATACACACATACCACCTTCGGTTCCGGTCGAACGGGGTGTTTAATGGAATCATGCTTTTTTTTTTTTTTTGCTCTTATCGGTCTTTCCACAGACACCCTGTTTGCCCTGTCAGGAAAACAATGAGAGCACAAAGCCTATTGTCAGGATGACTTCCCAGTATTTCCACCTCCACTGCCCACCTAACCCACCCACCCCCACAGACAACCCACAGTGTATTTACATCTTCCCAATATTATCTCGGTATTGTCTCACTTGCATCGCCCATCCCTCCCCCGCCTGCCTGCCCACCCTGCTTTTGGCAGCATGTTCACAGCAGCAGGTTTTTCATGTTTTTCTGAGCGGTCAAGATGTGCTCAAGATTCGCTTATCGTTAGATTGGGAGGATGGAGTGATAGAGGCCGGAAGGGAGGTATGGAGTGCAAGAAAGAGGCCGAGGCAGGGAAGAGCTGCGAGATCTGCCCGTCATTATCAGCTGCTGTTAACATTGTGACTTCAGCAGGATGTCGAGAGGGAGATTGATGCACAGATTGTACGTCTCGTCTCCACTGTGTGAGCAGATGTGCACACAGCTTTAACATGGGACAGTTCATAACAGTGTCACAATTATTCCACGCGATTCAACACTGAAAAACATACTGTACATACAGTTTCTGACGCTTCTTTCTTTCTGTCTCAGACACAAACTGCACTTTGCATGAACAATGTCTGTGAACATGATTCATTTCCTCCAGGCCACTTCAGAAACCTGAATCTTCTTCTCTGCGACCACTGTATCTAGCCACACGTACATACACGCAAATACACGTTTACACCACGAGCTATAGAATTCATAATTATATATTCTGCACCTTCAGGGAGACATATGTGTGTTTGTATGAGTGAGAGCGAGTGCGTGGTTGAAACATTAGCCTGAGACCATCAGATAAAGACAGGTTGTGTGTTTCTGCACCTCTTTTGTGTAATTGTGTGTGTGTGTGTGTGTGTGTGTGTGTGTGTGTGTGTGTGTGTCTGCATACATGTAACCCCTTCCTCATGAATATGGTAAATGTGTAAGCTCTGCCACTGGCCAGGATAAGGGGCTGTTTGTGAATTTCATAATTACAAGTTGCGATTAAATCACCACATCCAGTCTGCTACCACTCAGTCACAAGGCATAAACACACACTCTAACACAAACGTATGTACATATACAGTTTATACGTCTCTCAGTTTAACACATCATTTCATGGATACATAATTAAGAATAAAAACGGTGATTGATCAGTGTTTTGCTGCGTTATTATTTGTCTTCTGTCGTGCTGTGGCACAAGATGGAAGATGTTTCATTTCTCTCAGTTCTTGCTCTGTCCACCGTCTGTTCTATTTTTTTTCTTCAGAAATCTTCTGTCCCTGCTCCTTTTTCCATCCCCTCCTCTTCTCTCGCTCTTTTTTCAGCCGCGGTCTCGACGCGGACCAATCAATCCCATATTTAATGCGGCCTATCATAATTTTCTCATTATAATCAGAGAGTGATTGGATTCTGGGAGTAAATGAGGGATTCTGAGAGGTAATTAGCAGACTAATAACTCCAAGTTCTGACACGCTGAAATAAGAGACGGATGGAAGGACTTTGAATCTCTCATCTGTGTGGATGAGAAAAAGAAGAAGAAGGAGGCAAATCAGCCTCTTCTGAAAGCTCTGTGCACAGATACATCAGTAGCAAGCCCAATATTATTCTGTGGTACTGGGACAAAGGGGTAAGTGTGGATATATTTGTAGAACAGTAGCCACAGTTGCCTGTTTGATTCTTCTGCTCTAAGTAAAACTGGCAACAGACCACACGTACGCGATGCATTTTGCAGCTATGTTCACCACACACACACACAAAAGTGTCAAATGCTACAATTAGTATGGAAAACATAGAGATTTGGAGCAGAAATGCTTTGGGCTATATGACGGCTGCAGAGAAATGGGCAACATAAACTCTGCAGAAGAAGTTTGCAAACTTCATAAGAGGGATGTGAACTTCAGCTGAGCTGTGGCTCTGCACTGAAACCTGTGTGCTTTAAAAGAAGGCGCTCGTCTGAGCCTCAAACAGTGTCTGAAACACTCTCTCTCCGGTGCTCGGAATCGCGGGGAGTTTGGGAGCTCGCTGACAGTTTTTCTATAACTTTCTGGAAAGCATGCCTATTTTACTCCACAGCTGAACACTGTGAGCGCCCTCGAGAAGAGACTGCGTGAACGTTCGCAACCTTTCCTCCATTCGCGTGAGTCACTGTTTGCAGAGAGATCAGGGAAGCTCTCAGGAGGAAGTTATGAGAACAGACTTTTTTTTAACCTTACCTCCTGGACATCGTTCTTTGTCTTTTGTTGTATTTGGACAGATTATCATACAAGCATGCTGGATACTGCTAACTCACCAACTCCACAGTGTATTAGACGTTAGTTTACACGTTACCAACAGCTTAGTTAGTTATTAGTGCACATCCTGTTAAACAGCCGTATTGCTATAGGCTGAATATATAATGTTGCACACTTGTCCTCAGTTTTGTACATGAGTTCACTGGCCTCAGCTGCTCGTGTCCCGGATAGTGGAGCGCATGATTACCCAGTGGTGCTGGTCATCCATCTTGGTTGGTGGAGAACACGGGAGTGGTTAGGTCGACAGGAGACCTGGGCAGCCTGGCCCCAGGATACAACTATGTCTCCATCCACCGACTAACCACACACACAGAGCAGCAGCACCAAGCCTGCAGGTTAATGGCTTTGACTTCTGTCCACTCCATCTCTCTCTCCCGCTCTCTCTTTCCGTGTCATTTTGTTGTCCTAACATTTCAAACGTTTGCTCTCTCCATCTTTTTTCCTCTGTCTTCTTCACCTCTGCACATCTCCACGTCGTCTGCACCTTTCTTTTCCACTTCTCATCTGTTTCTTCCATTACCTTTTCCATCTCCTCATTACCTCGCTGCAGTTTTCTTTCTCCCTTCGACTTCACTCCGTCTCTCTCTCTCTTTCTCTCTCTCTCTCTGTCTGTCTTACCTGGACTGTGTGCTGCATATGTATGAGGGACGTGACAAAGTGCTGCCCTCAGCGCAAACACAACCAGGCATCCAGAGAGAGAAGGCAGTGCGATGTTGAGAGGAAGAGGGGGAAAGGGGAGAGAGACAAGGAAGGAAGGAGAAAGAGAGGAGATCTTGTGGAGAGAAATGAGTGGGTGGGGGGGTGGGGGGGTGGACAGAAATAAAGCAATAAAGTAATGTTATGAACATTTACTATTTCAATTCACTGTCTCTCAGTCCTTAAATGTCGCTTCTAGTAACTAGTTGAATGCAAACCCAGTTTTCTATGCAGCAGAATTGTCCGTGTGGCTAAGAGGAAGTGGAGCATGACACAGGTTGGAGAGAGTTTTTCCAGTCTGAGCAGTGTCTTTGTGTTGGGGTAAAAACTGAAAACTCTGACAGGTCTGCAGTTGTCATAGTCTTAGATTCAATTAAATTAGTTCTCACAAGGTGTAAAAAATTGTGCACTTAATTAGGTGAAAGTTGCAGATGTGACAAACCCCTTACACTGAGTTTCTGTGTGAGTCTGAAAACCTGCAAACAATTTTTAAACAAAGTGAGGGAAACAGAGACAGAGAAGAAGAGGTGGTTGCAGTGAGCATGAGATATATTATGTAGTGTAGGAAGTGACTGAAAACACAAAGTGGAAGAGGAAACAAGTCTATAAGAATCAAAAACTGAAGGGCAAGAACAGAAACAATGGACACGACGACGTTCCTCTTATCATCTCCAGCGATGTTCTACCTTTGGCCAGTTGCCAGGCAACAGTGTTCATCACAACAGCCGAGGATGAGTTGACGTGGCTCTCCTTTCTTGGCGAGGAATCGTGCATAGCCAATGTCAAACAACCTTCCCCCTCTAAGCACACACAAGGTCAGTGAGAGGGCACTCGTCTTTCAGCAGTGGTAGAACAGAGAAAACAGCGTGGAAACCTGTGTGTGGCGTGTTTTTCAAGAGCCGCTGTGCTCTCACAATCTCCACCCTAGTGCTACACACTCACCAGCCTGTTTGAACACTTAAACACACAGAAAAAGCATTCCAACAGACTCGTTGTATCCAGGCCCAAGAATGTGGGTGTCGATGTCAGAGAGCCAGTGTTCCGCAGTCTTGGGTTTTGTATTTTTCCCTAGTGTCTTCAAGCTGTGTCCATGAATAAGTGAGTGTCTGCGCATCCTGCCATGTGTGAGCCCACACCTACTGGTATTTTGCTCCTTCTTAGTCCCCAACTGAACACCATTACTGTTCACACCTGTAGCTTATGGTAATACTACCATTGATACACACACAGGAATATACACACACACACAGTGTGAGTGGAGAGAAAAAGCCCCTCTTGTTGATTCAGTAGAGGCAGATGAAGAGAATAACAGAGCAGAAAGGGAAAGAAACATGAGAAGGCATGTGAAAGGGCTGAACCATTTTGTAAAAAGGCTTTTTTCTGTCAACAAAAGGAAGAAACAGCTCAGTGCAGTGTAATTTTTAATTCTGTTTAATTTAATAAAAACGCTGAATTTTTAAGATATTCTCAATTATAAATATCTTTATTTGAAGTTTTTTTTTTAGACCATTCCCCCTAGTGCACTAATTGTGTTATATTCCACATCTAAAAATAGTCCCTAACAAATGAACAATTAGCTCCTGCTTCAGAAATGTTTGCTGAAAAACACAATGCTCTGCTGTTTTGTAAAATAATTTAAAAAAATGTTATAGAAGCTTTCGAAAATATTTAGCCTGGTATTTTTTTAACAAGGTCTTTAGGGATGTTTTTATTTCACTTGTAATGTTGAAATGTAATACAGTACATCTTATCTTTTATTAGAACCCACATTTTCAACACTTAAAAAAAGGATTCTAAGAGTTAACTTCAAATACCACACAAGAAAACACACAAACAAAAAACAAACTTGTAGTAGCTCCCCTATATTTTATATATATATTGATCAAATGGTTATCAGATTTCTTCATACACCCCTAGTTTGCCTTTTAGTATATATATTATTCTCACCAGAGATGTATCTGGTTCTTCACACTATTCTCAATCCGCTGAATCTGGTGTCTATTTTTGACTTGCTGTCACATCCAGAAAGGTTATCTACCATCCAACCCAACTTTATATGATAAATACCATTATTTCTGTAACTTTAGTCTTTCTTTCTCTGCTCCACGTTCAAGTGTGAGGCATTACACAGACGTTACAAGGTTGTAGACGCGTGGTGCTAATTACAGGAAACTGTTTGAAATGCCACTATAATTCAGTTATTTATTATATTTTCCATTGCTACTAACACATTTCAAATAATATTTTATTAGTATTCGTCTGCATGGTGAATTTTAAAACTTAAAAACAACTTTCTGGTGTCAAACACCGCACGTAACAAACAATGAGAAAAACCCATTCTTTCTGTGGAGTGACACTTTAAACACAAACTATATTTGAATACAAACTACACTCGTACCTTCTCATTAACAGCTGGACATTTGTCCCTTCTGCCCTTTGCTGTACTTTCTCACTTTCTTTCTTACTTATTCATAAAGGCGTAGAACAGGGATATTAGCATGAATGAAAGCCAAAAGAAAAATGAGGCAGACAAGGATGTTGTCCTGAGAATTAATGCTCTTCTCCCCTGAAGTCGCCAGTCATTTAGCAAAACATCCGATTTCTCTGACCTGCAATATTTTTGACTGCTGAAACACGGAGCTGAGAAGCATCATTTCTTCCCCGCGTCTCATTAATTCTGTGCTGTCTGAGCGTGTGACAGATGAACGGATAAACCAGGAGAACGAGAGCAAACAAGGAGTCGCAACAGCTTCATTTGACTTATATCCGTCTGCTTTTTATCTGCTGTTATATGTTACACTCGTGTGCACGCTTTGCTCCTCCTCTGTCATGTCATCGGTAACTAATGGCAACAGGACGAGGAAGTGCTCTGTTACGCCTGGCTGCGCGCGCTGCTTAAGGGAGATGGTGCGTTGACAATAATGCCATAATGCCGCTCTGATAAGCCGTCAGTCACGCAGCTGACTGCTGAAAGAGGCGACAGGAAAGTAATAGTTTGGTGGGTGTGTGTGACTGTTTGGGTGTGTAATATGATACAAGTGTAAGGGTGTATATATGTGTGTGTGTGTTTCCTCACGTGTATGCTAACTCATTGAGTCTGTTCTGTGTTATCAGCAAACCTGAATCGTGATGTATTATTGCTCGCAGTTTTCCGTGTGTGAGTTTGTGTGAGTGTATGTGTGTAGATGAGTGAGAATGAGTACTAGTGTGTGTAGCTGTGTAGGTAAACACACCTAGTGTATGTGCCTTTGTGTTTGTGTGTCATTAATTTAGCAGAGCTCTGGAAGAGTCCAGGCAGGCCAGTCTGTTAGCGTAGCCGCTCTGCTACTACTTATTAATCAACCTGGCAGAGAGTCAGTGGTGGCACTGCCCCTCTGCCTGCCAAATAGGGAGCTGGCCTCACTCTGATAACTTTCAACACATTACACCCACTGCTGTGAGGCTGCCAAATTAGGAGCAACTCTGGCTAAGATAAGTCTAATAGCCCCATGCTGTGGGAGGGTGATAGACTGTGGATCGCCTAAAGGACTGATGGTTTTTGTTGGAATTGTAGAGTGGGGGTTAAGAAGAAGAAAGCAAAGGTGGTGAGGAAGGGAAGAGAAGTTTCTGAGGTTTATCCTCTGAGACACCACCCTGCACACACGCTATGTTTTAAACAAAACTTGGCCCAACCCAGATGCTGGAAGTGTCCACGCGGTGAGAAAGAGTAGCTTGGCTGAAAGTCAGCGCACATTCAAAGTGGAGCAGTTTCTCTGCCAACACAAAAGATGATGCTTATTTACAATCTTCATTTTTGTGGTTGTGCAGCACAAACAGCGTCACTGCCAGATCTGTGTTGGCAAAACTTCCACCAGGCACGAAAAAAGCAACTTGATCGGACAAACTTTGACTTTGGTCGGGTCAGAAGATTTAATTCCTCCGCTCTGTGCTGAAGTGTAAATAATAAAACCTGCAGCGCAGCAGAGTGGAGTGTGTGAATGCATTTTTCTTAATTTGGTTCTTTTATGGTCTGATAAAGTTACAGACAGCGGAGCTGGTTTTCTGAATACATTTAGTGGTAATTTAAAATCACCTGAATAATGAAAAGTCAGTATTGTGAGGAAGATTTTTCACTGTAAACGGTTTCCAGGTTGCATTGTGTGTATTTATGTTGCTGACTGAATAATCCACCAAGGCCATGGACAACTTTTAAATCAGCGCGTGTGTAGAGTCACAGTATAGACATGGACTCCTCTCTCTCTCCCTGCAGTACATCACTCTGTTTTACTACAGTACTTTGACTCCACATCTTATGTCTGACATTTCTTCACTCTGTATCTCTCTCAGCTCTTGAGTAGAAGCTGAGTCTGTAACGCAGACCTAAACACGATTAACCGCAGAATCGCTCTGCACCAGCTTTAGACTTTATTCTACGATGGAGAGAGCAGTGACAATGATCAAACAGTAACTAGCAACCACTCAGGTTTTCCGCCTTATCAGTCTGAGTGGTACGAGTAGCTACACATGAACTGAAACTCTGTTTTCTGCTGACCTTTCAAGTGTATTCAACGAGATTCCAAGAGACTGAGAAACATAAGCACGAATTAAGCGTCTGAGAATTTTGAGAGATATAATCAGACCTTTATGAACTGAACTGAAAACAGTGTGAGAGTTTTTTTGGACTGAGGTAAAAAGAAACATACCTGTTGATGTTTTCTTGATCTTACACTGATCTGATCTTATATTCAGGTTTTGAATAAAAGAACTTGAGTTTTTCTCTCGAGCATATAAGAGCAGAATGATAACAGCACATTCTGATTTTGTCAGGACGATTTGTGGCTAGAAAAATAATAATAATGATACAGTCTGTCAAAAACCATTACAAAAGAAGGAGCTGTGCAAATCACACCCTGAGTGTCATCATTCTTTCTGCATCATGAATCGACTGTTCTGCACAGCAGATGCTCGACAGCGTGACGTACTTTTTGCAGCCTGAAATCTTTTCACGTACAGGCAGGCTCGCAGCTGGCTCACAGATCAGACGAGAGGGGATGATGGACGGGAAAAGGAGTTGAAATACACTCCCACATTCATGTCATCAGGATTGTGATGTCAGCGGCTCTGAAATGCCGCCGCACTGTTGCACAGCGCTGGGTCACACGGCTCCATTAATGCACAGGCTTGTCCAGGCACAGCTGGCTGAATGGAAGAGAAGCAAGGAGGCGAGGGATGTATGCTCTCTATAACAGGGAGAAAGAGAGGGGAAATTGCAGGAATAGATAAACGCTGTCCATCATGGTACACTACGTTCTGCTACCTGATGGGTGCTCTCTCTTTGTGCCTGTTCAGCTGTTCATTTTCTATCCATTGTAGTCCGCTGGGAGCGAGGACATGAGAGCGTTTTCATCAGGTTTCTCTTGAATTTTCTCCTTCCTGTACGTAGGTCCTGTCTGTTCAGGCATGGTGACCCATGCAGCACATGATTAGTACTCTGATTCTAAGTATCGTATGCATGTTTTTGTTGTAGAGGCATCATTTATCAAAGAAGGACAGTTTGAATAAGTTCATAGGCCGGCTTCAGTTCTCGTGATCATACTGTAAGACCTCCCTCTCCCTCGCAGCGACCTCATTCAAGGCTTTTGCCTCCGTGCGTTCGACACAATGAGTGATGTGACAAAGGTGCAGGTTGACAAACAGTGTTACCTGGCTTCACATGTGGGAGATTTCCATGACGGTGTGAAAGGAGAAAACATCAGCTCTGACAAAAGCCTTCAGCACAGTTATTTTGTTTGTCTTTTGTTGTATTTGTATACCAGCTGAAGACCAGGACGCTTTAGGTTCTGGTTTATATCCAGCACTGTTACGATCTGACACTCTGCCACCAGCCGTGTGTCACGTGTCGTCTTGTCAGTGTCAGAACACTTGATGTTTCAATTATGATTTTAGTTTTTGTGGTTAAAAGCAGTTAAAGGTAGCTCCACCTAAACCAGAGACAGCATTAAATGCTCCGTACTCTATATTTTTACACTGTGGTATCATTATTCCTACTTTAGTGAGCGACCAGAATAGTATTTCCACCACAGATATGATTTATAGATGAAGCTGTGGGAGCTGGGTAAGAAATTGTGGCCTGATTGTGGAGATTCATAGTTAAACTAAAAGTTTTCATAAATGTTCGTGCATTATTAATGGATCATATATTTTTTTTCTGATTATCATTAATTAATTACAACTCTGAATGAAGATCTGTCATGAAGTGAAGTATAAAAACACCAAATGGATGCTGATGAGGAGAAGGATATGAAAGACGTCACTGTCAGCACTGTCAGAGAAACAAGTCGCCATGTTTTTAACTCATTAACTGCATTTTTCATGTTTTTCTTAAGATGGAAGAAAATGTCCTTCAACGCTGAAAGTAAATTGTATTGTACTCTGTTGTGTTTCCCCTTTAGCTCATCTGGTGTGTCTGTGTGTGTGTGTGTTTATTGGCCACATCCACAGTTTAAACCTGGCAGCGCTGTGAAGCACTGACCTGCACAAGCAGACACACACACACACACACACACACACACACACACACACACCAAATGGATGGCAGTGTACCACTTTACCTCTAACACTGTTTATCTAAATTGTTTACCCAATATACATGCAAGTGGTAGGTCAAATAATGGAAAGATCCGCTCTGTGAGTGAGAGTGTGTGTTTATTTGTGTGACAGACTTTGGAAGTTGTTCTCCACACATTTATGAGGCAGGCGTCAGAATTAGTTTATTTATGCGCTGGTGTCATCCGCACTTCTGATGTGAGACGGCCTTATCTGACGACAACCTTCCAACAGTGAAGGCATTCAGAATAACTGCCATTGTCCTCACCGGAGTGAAGTGCAGTTTATCATATCATTTGCATATTTTAATTACGCTGCCGTGGAAGGGGGGAAAACAGACATCTTGATGAATGTATCATGTAAATGTATGTGTGTATAGGTACGTGTGAGAGAGGAGCATCTCCCTCAGTCGACCCTGTGAGTTGAGAGACAAGTTAGCAGCTCAATATTTAATTCAAACACTCCAAACCTTTTTTTTTTTTTTTTAAATGAGCAGATACTGAGCTGCGTCTTTCACTGATAATGGATTGAAGGTGCATACTGAGAATTGTAAGAATTTTGTAAAGACAAACAAAATAATTCCAAACACGATAGGAGCCAGCTGAACAAAACTCAAGCTCGGCTGAACTGTGCCATGCAGGCTGCGTGAGGAGGAGTCCCAGTATCTAGGCCAACGCGGCATGGGCTCCGTTTGAAGTATTGCAGCATTTTGCCAGCACATAGTAGAGTAGCAGAGACGTTATTTATGTTTTTTTTGCTTCAGAGATGCACAGACACGACAGCCGTTCGTCGCACTAGCAGCAGTGGACGACAAAGTCATGAGGAGTTGATGGTGTGTGCGGACATTCACAGAATCACACACTTACAAGCACAAACATATGCACATAAACATACAAATAAATGTCTTGTATGCTCAGATGCTCAGACACACACGCATACACACACACACCACACACCCCTGCAGACCCACAATGAGTGTTTATCCATTTATTTTTGCTGTTTGTTTGTTTTGCTCGGTAAATCCTAACCACTGCACAGCTGCTGCTGCTGCTGCTGCTGCTGCTGCTGCTGCTGCTGCTGCTGCTGCTGCTGCTGCTGCTGGAGCAGGCACAGACGGCAGTTTGGGGATTCATTAGCTCTTGTTTTTCTCCCTCGGTTTCACCCCCTCTATCGCCTGTTTTATTTTTTTAACCTCCTTCTCTGCTCAGGAGCAGTTTATAAACTGTTTATTCAAGGGTTGGTCCAAGTTACTGCTATGGAAATAATTGACACTGATCATGGCACTTGTTGGAATTTCTACAACTTTTTCTTTTTCTTTTCTTTTTGATGTGTGTGATTTTACACACAGCTTCACTTGGTATAAGTAGACAAGCTCAGGGTTCCTGTTCATATCTGAAAACAACCAGAGACAAAATTTCAGATACCAGTAGACTGGGGCAGAGTCTTACATGAGCTTGAGCCACATATCTCGGTGCAAGACCTGACCTGTTTCCCTCCAAGTCTTTATAAATCAAACTCAAACCTAACTATTGTCAAACAACCTGCAAAAAGGCTTAGAGCTGGCTGATAGATGCAGGTGGTGTAGTGTAGGTAAAAGTTAGTGAACTAAGGCACTGTAGGGGCGCACAGTCTCCAGGGGAGATAAATAAATAATAAAATGAATAAAAACATCACAGTCATACAGTATATGAAAGCTGCAGAGGCAAAATCTGTGTCGTTAATAAATCATCTTTGCTTATCTTTTCCCTCGCGCTTACATTTAGCAGTGCTGTGTTACCGTACCCCGACATGACATCAAGATGTAACACACACACCTGTACAGCACTAATGGTTTTCTCATAGCGTAAAGGCGTCACAGGAGAAGTTTAAGCCTTTTCAGTCGTTGTCAAACACTGCAGTGACTAAAAACAATTACTGTAGCTTTGCACAAGCGCTGTCCACACACCCGCACATATTACACTCTACATTGTATCCGATCTGGCCTGTGGCACCCCCATTTCACCCGCCATTACACTCTGACTGCATAGAAGCCCCCAGGGACGGCAACACCCATGGGAGCCAAATGATGGATAAACAGGAGTGGAGGCCCGGAAGTAGGCCCGGAAAAATGATACAAGGAGGTGAAGTGAAGGCTTGTGTGTGTGTGTGTGTGTGTGTGTGTGTGTGTGTGTGTGTGTGTGTGTGTGTGTGTGTGTGTGTGTGTGTGTGTGTATAGATATGTGTATATATATATATATATAGGCTGATGTTGTGAGTGTGTGATCGGACTAGTGAGCTATTGTTCCTTGGGGCTGTAAAAGTGTTCACAGGGCAACAAAACCTGATCGATAGATGCATATTGCCACTCTATAAAGTCTCTAGTTAAAGACGGAGAGTGAAACAGACACCAGTCCTTCTCCTCATCCCTGTGGACACACACACACACACCTGACAATCTATCATCTCGCCTTCTCTCACTGTTTGTCCCTTTGTGACTCATTCTGTGTCTGTCAGCCGCTCTCAACCTTCACCCTCGCTGTCATCCTCCCTCTGTGTATGAGTATGTGTACACCGGTGTGTGTGTGTTATTCATCCATCTGACACACTCGGACTGGTCCATGACAGTCACACTCACACATATGCATGCATGTGCAGATCGAGGCTTTGAGAAGCACTTGTGTGGACGTGGTCGTACTCTGCTGGGAACTGACCTTATTTCTGTTTCACCAGCATCCACACACTTGCACACACACATTTCTCTCTTTGCTGTTGTGGTATTGTTTCTGTTGAGCTGCACAAACACAGAGCATACAGAAGGACAACACACAGCTTGAGAGGACATCAAAAACATTGATGCAAGCAAACACACAACTGACCCCTGAAGCTTCATTAAAGGATGACCGAGACAGTGACAAGGCTTGAAAGAATACGAGCAGTGCACCCTCTGACCTCTAAACACACACACACGTACACACACACACACAGAAGACGACTTCAGAGGTTAGCAACCAGACTAAACCCTGAGCGATAGAGGGATTAAACCACAGGGAAGCACGGAGATGAAAGAATGAATGGAGGAACTTTCATGAAAGGGAAAACCTGTGAAACAGAGAGGAAACAGTGTACATATGGCGCCTTGTGTGGTCACCATGGTAACAGTTAGTGTGTATTAATACTCGAGAACCTCTCTGAGAAGCTTCTTTGTCAGCAGTAAACCATGCGACCAAATACATTGCATTTCCTGTGGTAATTTCACAATAAAAGTAAGCAGTTAAAGGTAAACCCGTCTTCAGTGAAGGCAGGTGAACATGGCTTCATTTCACTAAAACACAAGAACGATGCCTTTAAACTAAGAAGATGTTACTTTTCAACTTGTGGAATCACAGCAGCGTGCTAATGGCGCTCTGATCGCTAACATGATGTGAGTGCTACTGACACCGAGCAGGTCTCCCCTTCATTTAGCTAATTGTTCCTGTCTCAAAATGCCACAGTGTTTTTTGTTTTTTTTTTCTGCCCAGAAATGAGTTTGTATCACACATATCCCAACACACACACACAACACTCAGACACCGAGAGGGGTCCTGCCCAGCATGAGGGCATAAAATCTGAATAATTTCACACATAATTTGGTTGTCACAGCCAGGCAATAGTAATAACAACTTTAAAGAGAGAACGAGCACAAAGAGAAAGAGGGAGAGGAGCAGAGCGAATCACCCAAGGCCAATCTCTGTGTCTAAGCCAGAGCGGTGTTTGTGGACAAAAGGCGCTTTTTTAAGCTTGCTGAAGAAAAGAGGAATGTTTCTCTTTTTCCCTCTTTTCCTACTACCAAATCCTTCTTCCCCTCCCTTGCATCATTCAGCATGACACTCTGGAAATTGCAAAAAGTTTAGCGTGGCGGCGGGGATGGTGGTACGGTCCGACTCAGGCGGCGGCATAAACAGCGAGATGCGCGGCTGTAATTTTAATAATACAGTTAGACACAGATTGGGAACGTGAAGGCTTTCATCACCTTCGAGAGAAGTGGACACAATCAGAGAAGTGTGTGTGTGTGTGTGTGTGTGTGTGTGTGTCATATTGAAAATCTGTGCATCCCATACATTATTCAGGTGCTTTGAGCCACCCACATCTGTTCATTTCTCTGAAACGACACACACTCCACTGATTACCAAACACACACACACACACACACACACACACACAACATCCATGTCAACCTCTAACCATGAATTCATGTGGAATATAATGTGTTAGAGGCAGTTTTTCTCGACAAGCAGTCAGACACTTCACACACAAATCACAGTGTGTCATTAGGTCACTCAACATAAACAACGTACATAGATACAACTATTGTGTTTAAGCACATTGCTTAAGGGAAGTACTTGAGGAAGTACAGTATACACAGAAAACCTTTTCTCACAACACACAGAAAAACGGGCTGGGGCACTTGTGCGCGTGCACGTGCAAAAAAAAAAAGAGAGGGCAATGGAAAGAAAAGGAGGCAGTCTTCTCTGTAGTGTCAGCCTTTGATCAGTGTCCCTGTGTTTATGTGTGTATATGTGTGTGTGAGTCTTGGAGGCAGATGAAACACTGTGCCTCTATCCGGGACTCACAGAACACCCACTATCCTTCTCTCCTTCTCTCCTACTCTCTCTCCCTCTTGCCCTCTCTCCCCACCGTTCCTTACCACAGCCATTTTAAAGGCTATTCATGCAGAGCTGTGCTTTCATCTTGCATTGCAGCATTTTAAGCATCGCTCTTGTTTTCTTTTTTTTGTAAGCCTTTTATCAGATTACAGAGGAAGGGGAGGACGGGTGAAGTGGTCTACTGTTGTACACTAACTCATAGTGAGATGGACGCAGCGTGAAGGTGCAGGAAAGAAAACAGCTTTGGCTGAGACGAGATAACATTAGGATCTTTGGGTGTCTCTTTATAGCTCTGGTATTTTGATGCCCCACGAGCACAGCAAATGTTTTTGTATGATTAAAAAAAAAAAGCAATAGATCTGACTTCATAAATGTGATGGCAGTAATAGTAATAATAATAAATACTAATTTATTTATCATCTATGCTGATGTGAACGTATTGCTACATATCACATTAATGATGATTAATTTATCACGATAAATATTTGTATTGATTTTGTTTGTGCTTTCAGGATGATTCTTCAGTTGATTATTTGGTTAATGTGAACTTGTGTAGGCATGAGCACATTATAAACAGACAGTGTTAGCCGTCCTCAGTCAAATGCAATTCTAAAGGCTGTTCCAGTAATGAGCCCAAAATAACATATTGCTTTACTCCTCATGGACCAGTTGGCCATTAATGAGCCACCGTCCCTCCCAAAGCAGAAGAAAAGGACGTATGAGCAGTTGATAAGCAGCGTCTGCAGTGTGGACTCTTACATATATGTAAGGAAGTTTTAGTTTGATACTCAAAGTGTAGGTGAATGTGGGGTGCCTTTTTTGTGCCAGTAGTTCAACCTCTACATATTCAAGCCATCATTGCGTGCATCAGATTTGCATTCAGTACTTTGTTGTCCTGCACGTGTACTGTCCTGTAGTATTCAGTGAGGGTGCAGTTCGGCTGTTCAGGTTTGTGCCACAGTGTGTCGCCTTTTCCACTGAAGAAGACTGGCTCTAGCAACAGAGTGATTGTACAGTGAGGTCTGGCCACACTGATGCCTCTTTCTGCAGTTTTTATTTTTCTGCTCCTAGTATTATTATTTCTGTAACTGTAATGTAATTAGTAATGGTTAAACTGAATTGTTGAACAGCTTTATTATAATTTGAGTTACTGCAGTTTTACCATAAAGTATTATTTATTTACATCTTAACTTACACATGTTCCATGTGTGTCTCCTCTACACACATAGAGACACTTTCCTGAGCTGCTGCCTATAAAAAACCATTGAACAATACAATTAGTACCAAACAAAGAAAGAGATGTATAGTTTTGTGTCTAATTGGAAACGGTCAAGATCTTAATAAGACTAATTAACTAATAACTAACAGACAACATAGTGTCTGTTTGTCAGCAGCTAACAGTGTACAAGTGTTTAACCTCTACTGTATGCATTTAATGGATGACCTTTCCAGTGCACTTGCCTATAATAAAGCTCTAATTAGGAGTTCCATTAGGGTCGGAGAGCCTGCCAGTTAAAGGGCACTTAAATAAAAAAAGATTTATGTCTTTCGTGGAACAATCGAAGACACTCAGCAGCAATCAGGTGAATTTGAGCTACCAGCAAAAAGAGTTACCAGACGAACGAACACTTGTCCTACAGAGACATTTTGAGGAATGTTCAGTATTTTACTATCATTCATCAATTCCCACAAGGAGAATGTTCATGTCAGTATTAAATGTCACTTGTAAGTGTATAAAGCTAAAATCACACTGCCAAATGTAACTGTAAGATCAGACAAATCAAATAATTAAAGTGCAAACAGTAGGTGTAGCCCGAGGTCACATTGCATATGCAAATTAAGCAAGGGTATAATACAGCTCACAAGCAGGCACGCGTGATTAAGTCACATTTCTAATCAGATCACATTCAATAATTTATTCAGGCTGTTCTTGATAGCTTGTGATTTCAGGGTCTTACAACATATGTCTGGCAATAAACATATATAAAGACCACAATCAAACATGTGTCTCTCAGCGTGTTCTGACTTCCCCATCCTGTGTGCGGCTTTCAGCTCAGTTGTTTTTTTGCTTTTGTCTGGGACTATAGTCCTTTGCAGATTAATACTCATTTGGTGTTATAGTGAGTATTAAGAGCAGTGTGACTGACTAACACTTGTTGGTAGAATTAATTAATCAGTGCTATTAACAGTGAGAAGCATGTAAAACATTGAAAGATGGTATTTCTTGCCCAAAAGAAAAAAAGGAAAAAGATGTTCTACAATCCTAAATTTCAACCGTGATGTGTCATCACTTGTAATCCATGTGTGTGATTCAGATTAGGTTCTTTCTGTGAAAGTCCCTGCTCACTGGTATTTGACAAAGTAAACGTCATTAAAAGGGGAGATGAAAAAGCTATTTCTTCCCCTCCCTCCCTTTTGTTTTCACTGTGCACCGTCTGTCACTCCTTGTTAATGAATGATGGTGTTGCCACACACACACACACATGCTTGTTCTCTGCAGTCCTGCAATTTCCTCTCAGCTAGCAGCAGATTTACATGCCAGGGCACAAGCATGCACTAAATACTGAAGGTGTAGACACTAATGTTTTCTTCTCTCTTTGTTCTGTCGTTTTTTCTTTTCCTCTTGAATATCCTCCCCACTTTTTTTCATACTCCAAATACGCAGGCTTCCTCAGTACCGGCGATCAGTCCGCTAAGGGAAACTACGGCCTTCTGGACCAGATTCAGGCTCTTCGTTGGCTCAACGAGAACATCGGCCACTTTGGTGGAGACCCAGAGAGGATCACCATCTTCGGGTCTGGAGCTGGGGCGTCCTGCGTCAATCTCCTCATACTCTCACACCACTCAGAGGGTAACTGAACTCTGTTGCATTGTATTACTTGTGTATTTTTTGGTACGACATCCATTTTCTTCATGTGTCACCTTACTGTCAACTGTCTAAATATAAACTCCCAAGCACAACGTTCCCACTGGCCATGGGACTCCTGGAATATCATGAATGCTTGTGATTGCTAATAGTCTGGATCCAGCTGTGTGAATCACTCATTAACCACAAATCTCCTGACTAAATGAGTGTGGCTGCTTACACGAATTCCACCTGAATCAGGGATGTTTCAGTCCTCTTAGCTTAGATTATTCCTCTCTAATCCTTAAATAGCCACAATGCATACTTACACACCATCTCTGTGTGTTAGTTCTGTATATTTGCTGGAAAGAGATATAGTAGCACACCTGCATGTCCAATTCAGGGTTTAAAAGACTCAGCAAAAGAATGACTATGTAATGATTCATATTTTATCCAGTGGAAAAAAATGCAGTCATGGCAGACATGTTCTTTTTTACCCATATAGTGAGATGGAAACTCAGATAGCAGCACCCAGCCCAGAAATCGTTAAGTCCTGTGATGTTCACTTGACACCTTTATCCCCATAGGAAAACACTGCCTGTCCTTTGAACTGAAGTATCTGAGCAGTCATGTGGCTAATGAGCGAGTCCAGGTTTGATCCAGGTTATGTTGTTCAGGTCTATGGAGGATAAATGACACAGGAGCTTCAACATTACCCCACATTACTCGAGTTAGCGAGCGCTCCTGGATCTTTTAACGGTCCACTGCTCTGCAGCCGAGAGGCTTCACCTCCATTGAAAACCTACATCCATCTGACCTCGTGCTCCCCATTACCAACAACACACCCCGAGGGCTAAGTGTTAACATTACACCACCAATAGAGTGAGGCCTGCGGACCAATTGACTTTAATCTGAATTGAGAGCAGTGCGGCTCACGACCCGCAGCCAAATGGTCACGCACTTGGCGCCTTTGATCATGCTGTTCTTGAAGCTGTCGTCCTCCGATCGTAACTTCTGTCTTCTCTACGCGGCTCAGAGACTCTCCCTCAATATCTCTCTCCTCTGTTCCTTTTATCTCTTACACAAGTACTGTAAAGGACAGAAAATAGGGAAGAAATGGTGGGTGAAGAAAGAGAGAAAGATTAGAGAGCATGTTCACACAGCCACACATCTGTTTCAGTCACTGCTCTGTGTGTGTCTGAAGCACTAAGGAGACATCTGACACGTCTCTAATTTTGACTCTTTCTGTCTGCGTAGATGTGCCAAATGTGTGTCATCAAACCTTGAGTGAGCATCTGTGCACTGCTGCTGTGTCACTGTCTAACACACAACCTCTATAATTAAACCGATGTCTGTTAACCCTTTATATTAACCCATTTTCCCGTATTGACAGGTGACCCACTGGTTGTAGTTGCAATCACTGTATATTCACAGTATATTATGCCAACATATGGCTTCCATAAGAAAAGACTGTTTACTTCATTTCATCTACAGTTGTGGTGTGGTTAGCCTAGCTTAGCACCTAATCTACTGTGCTTGATATTCTCCAGAATTTTTTATTAATTAATTCCTATTTGCCACTCTATCTACTTTCTGATAAACAACAGGTTATTCACCCTGTTTTTCTGCATACATCTTGTGGAAAGTCAACCCACTTAGCTTTTTGTGCGTAACTCCTCAAAAGCATAAATTGACATGAAAAGTGGTATGAATCTTTAAATTTAGCTCTCAAAAAGTAAGCAAAGCGATGTATTCTCTGGAATTGAACACTTAATAGTCACAGTTTAATCATTACTTTTTTCAGGAGTCCCCATTTTAGCAGTAGAGGGACGCTAACGGTTGGGAAAACCTGCATTAACCCCTTGTGCTTTGTTGCTGACAACCAACTCACACCCACCCCACCCTGCAACCCGTCCATTGTCATGCTTCCACTTTATCATCACCCCATCGTCATCACCATCCTCGTCTTCATCAGCGTCTAACGGTGTAACTTCAGCCCACTAGATGCCGTCTGTCATGCTCCCTTCTCGTCCCTGCTGGGGATGCCAGGTAAGGAGTCAGTCATCCCCACCCTTAAGGGACACCAGTCACGTCAACAACACAGCATCACAAATCAAGCTCGACAGCAGAGTCGGACAGGAAGGATAGCAGGACAGAAGTGACAGACAGGATGGAGGGAGGGATTGTAAGTGATATTATTACGATGAAGTGTGCAGGATATAGAGGGGAAGATGGTATCGGTGGTATCCTTTCAACAGTGTTTATTTGATGACGAGAGAGGAAAAAAAAGAGAAAGGAAATGCTTTGACCTAGCATATCAGAAAAGACAAAGATTCAAACACAGGGAGGCAAGGAGAGTGACCAAAAAACTAATTTTGAAGACAAATGAAATAATGCAAACCTCTCTCTGTCTCCTGCTCTGTCTCTCTCTCAGTGCAGATATGTAGGTGTAGCTGTTTCCAAGCTACTTCTTACTATAATTGATTTCCCAGGGAAAGGGGGCTATGCGGCTCTGCTTAATAATTAACTGACCAATCTTCAGCCCAGGAGAGGGAAGAGAAAGAAAAAAGGAGCATGAGAGGAAACGAGTGAGGCAGGCAGCCCCTTAACGAGCCACTTGAGTGGTTCAAACAGCACAGGACAGGCAGAACTAAGGAGGCAAAGAGGAAGACAGGGAGGACAAAAACTGCTAGAGAGATGCTGGGAGAAGAAACGGCCAATACAAGAAAGAGAAGAATGACTCTTTTAACATCTCAGATGAGCCTATCTACAGTACTGCTTCTGTTTTTTTAGATACAGCACCACTGCATGCTCTATCTTTGATGCATTGCATTGCACATCTGCTAGCTTTGCTCCAGTGAGAATTAAATAACATTTGTGTGTTTTTTTAAATAGGAAACATCTAAAGGTCGACAGTGCAAGAGAAAGTTAAGATGTACATATGGAGTAGTTTTTCTCTATCTTTATCTTATGTTCCAACATTAAACACAACAATTTTACGCAGGAACAACCTTCCTGCAAAAATTATATAAACTAGGGAAAATGCACATCTAGTGACACTACAAACATTTCCCATGTTTAGGATGTTAAAAAGCAGCTTTTAACTATTTACCTATAACTTATATTACTCCCACAGTAATTAAAATTCTTGTACTTTTTTTCAGGTCTGTTCCACAGGGCCATAGCGCAGAGTGGAACGGCCATCTCCAGCTGGTCTGTCAACTACCAGCCCCTCAAATATACCAAGATCCTTGCCCGGAAGGTGGGCTGCACCTACACAGAGACGGCCGACTTGGTTGACTGCCTGAGACGCAAGAACTTCAGGGAGCTGGTGGACCAAGACATCCAGCCAGCCCGCTACCACATTGCCTTTGGCCCGGTGGTGGATGGAGACGTGGTGCCTGATGATCCCGAGATCCTCATGCAGCAGGTGACGATCTACCACCAGTGTCAGAGGTGGAACTGCAGACATGGTCTATAACTGAATTTTATTGTGCAAGTTAAATGAGTTGAGCTGTAACGACATACGAGAGAGAGAAGAACTTGAAAAAGTTTGGTGTGACAGTAGGTGTGAGTGTGACCTTTCCACTTTTCTGGCAGTGACATTTACCGGATGATGCAGGTGTGAACTCGCAGCCTAAAATTCTGTAACATAGTGACAAACAGTGGTGTATTTTAAATCCTTGAAATGCAAACCCTTCATCAGGGGGTTCATGGAGTGGTTTTGAACAGCTTAACCAAAATGATTTTCTCAACTCTCTGGAATGATTTTAAGGGACATGGGAAGGTCTAACCTTATATAGTATAGCTATATTTAAAAACAACAAGATTTAAAAATCTAACTAATAAACTAAAATATTTTCTTTTTAAATTCATTAGGTGACCTCCAGGTTTGCTTTTATTAACTCAGATTTTCCTGAGGGTTTAATCAAGCAGCGTTGTGCCTTAATTGCCTCTGTAAACCTCTGACCACCTGAAGCCATAACCTACAGCACAGTATTTTAATACTATACTATTTGGCATTCCCACTACATAAACTATACATTCATACAAATATAGAGCACTCTGCAAATATAGATTTGTCAACAGAAATTCAAGTCAATCATAAATAATACCCAAAACTGGATACAGTACAAAGACAACAAAGATACAATTCCAGCAACATGTTGTTCTTATTTTGCTCCACCAGGGGGAGTTCCTCAACTATGACATTCTGATTGGAGTGAACCAAGGAGAGGGGCTAAAGTTTGTGGACGACAGTGAGGACAGTGACGGCATCTCAGCCGCAGCATTCGACTACACTATCTCTAACTTTGTCGACAACCTCTATGGGTACCCTGAAGGTGAGGAATACCAACTTTATTTGTCTCCCAGGTTTCACATTCTTTCATATTATGTCACCTACGTCCTCTTTTTTACAACAACATTTCATGTTATAGCTTTTATATATATACACATATATAATCAATATATTATCAAGATTCAATAAGTACATTCCCGGAGATGTGGGCTAAATGTCACATTAAGCACTAATGTTGTACTTTCAGATAATAACAATCTTTTTTTATTTTTTATAAACACAATTTATATTAATATCATCTTTCATCCAAAAATATATCATCAACAACTTGTCCTAAACTACATCACCCAGTGGAAATGTAAGTCTTTAAAACATCGTGGGGGCAAAGAATGAGACAAGATAAAATGCGACTCAGTCAAGTGTATCAGCCAAGACAGGCATACCAAAGAGATTGCCTAGCATCGAGATTATCTTACACTGTAGTGGGTCTGTGCTTTAGCCTTTGGGGCTCTGTGGGCGCTAATGCTGTCTCTCATCATCCCCCAGGCAGCCAGCTCCCAATCACAGGGCTTGTTGTTCCTAACAGACCAGCCTACAAACCCCTCACAGCAGAACGCAGTCAAAATACAGACACATTTGGATAATGCAGTCACGTTCCCTCTCAAGTGCCTGTCACTCATTTTGCTCTCTGAAAGGCATATTCTGTTTTTTACCCTTTGCGTCTTTCAGTCTGTCCTCTCGCTTTCTCTCACTCCAGTCTGTCTTTCTCGTCTTTCACACATGTAAAACACATAAACACTGATTCCTTTGATTTGTCCCTTATCACGTTATTCCATTTTATCTTAGTCTAGTGTACTTCTATTTTCCTACACCATCTGTCTTACTTCACTTGACCACTCTCACCTGTTTTATCCCTGTCATTGCCTTCCTTTTATCTTACTACAATTTTCTCTCTTTTCCTTTCTCTTTCTCCTGTTTTCCCTTTCTTTTCCTGCTTCTTATCCTTCAGGCAAAGACATCCTGAGGGAGACCATTAAGTTCATGTATACCGACTGGGCAGACAGAGACAACGGCGACATGCGCAGGAAAACCCTGTTAGCTCTGTTTACGGACCACCAGTGGGTGGCGCCAGCAGTGGCCACTGCCAAACTCCACGCTGAATTTCAGTCCCCAGTTTACTTTTACACATTCTACCACCACTGCCAGACCGAGACGCGCCCCGAATGGGCGGACGCCGCCCATGGAGACGAGATACCGTACGTGTTTGGCGTGCCCATGATTGGTGCCACAGACTTGTTTCCATGTAACTTCTCAAAGAATGATGTAATGCTAAGCGCCGTGGTCATGACTTACTGGACCAACTTCGCCAAGACTGGGTAGGTTGTGCTTATAAATCCATTTCATGTAAACATATTTTAAATTCTCTTTGTGTTTTTTGCTACCATTGCAACTTTTAGCAGCCAGTGTGTTGCCTCGTCTAGAGTAGTTCAGTTGTGGTTAAGTGCTATTGTATCTAACCAGATGTTAGCAGAGCTGTTAGACGTTTAGTTCCTGTCTCACTGTAAACCACGTTCTTATGCTAAAACTTATATACAGAGTTTTAATAATGATTAAATTCTGACACTAATTTGAGTCATATAAGTAAGATGCTCCCTCTGTCGTCCTCTAGCGACCCCAACCTTCCAGTCCCTCAGGACACCAAGTTCATTCACACAAAGCCCAACCGCTTTGAAGAAGTCATCTGGACCAAGTTCAACTCAAAGGACAAGCAGTACCTCCACATCGGCTTAAAACCTCGAGTTAGAGACAACTACAGGGCCAACAAGGTGGCCTTCTGGCTGGAGTTAGTCCCCCACCTCCATAATCTACATGAAGAGCTCTTTCCTACCACTACCCGCTCACCTCCAGGCCCTGGGCCAGGCACCCAAAGATCCTGGCCCAGAACACCAGGCCCTCGCACCACTCGTCACCCTTACCCTACCTTTTCCTCTGAACTGGAGCCTGAAGGATCAGAGCGTCCACACCAAGACCTCTTCCCTGGAGACACCCGGGACTACTCAACTGAGCTGAGTGTAACAGTAGCTGTGGGGGCGTCGCTCCTCTTCCTCAACATCCTGGCTTTCGCCGCCCTTTACTACAAGCGTGACAAGCGGCATGAGATGCGGCGCCACCGGCTGTCTCCTCAGCGGGGCGGGCCTGCCAACGACCTGGCTCATAGCCAGGAGGAGGAGATCATGTCTCTGCAGATGAAGCACTCTGAACACGATGCTCACCACGACATGGAGCCCCTCCGGCCCCATGACATCCTCCGACCTGCCTGCCCACCTGACTACACACTGGCACTGCGTCGCGCCCCTGACGACGTGCCGCTGATGACACCTAACACCATCACTATGATCCCCAGTACCATCACCAGCATGCAGCCTCTTCATGCCTTCAACACCTTTCCTTCCACTGGCCACAACAACACCCTGCCCCACCCCCACTCCACTACCAGAGTATAGTAGGGACTGGCCCAACAAAAGTGCCACCTAAGGACCAGGAAGTCTGGCTCTGCTACTTATCTAAAAAGGAGACCTCTGGATGTGGGCCTCTACTCTGTTCTCTTTTTCTCTTGTTTCTCCAAAAGCAGCTCCACCTCTTAGCAAACATAGCAGCTCCCTCCACAGGTGCCGTGTGGAGAAGCAGCTGAACTACAAGGCAGCAGATGATTGGTTTGGGGGTGATTTAGAACTTTCAAAGAAGGTCTGCTGTTTCCAGACTAAATCACGCTGCCATTGTTAAAGGGACGAAAGCTTTTCGCCTTTTGCTGTATTTCTTTTTTTACTTTGACATCACCTCTTTTTCTCTCCCTAGTGTGCATATATCATTCTCTTTTCTACATCTGTGTCTTATACCTGCTTTCTTCCTCTCATTCGCCATGTCATGCTCTCCCTCTCGCCAGTGCTCTAAGAGTTCGTAAACTATTGAACTGTAGGAGAGGGCATAGAGTACATACAGTACACAAAGCATATAGCTATGAGAACATTGATATCTAATACTTTCATTCTACCAGCATTCTCGGTGCCAAGTATGTACTGTGTTTGCTTTCTCATCGAAGGAGAAAAAATGAAGAAAATTCTAGCGTATTCCTATTTACTGTCAACTAACAAATGCTGTGTGTTCTCATGACAAAGTGCCAAACTGGCCCTCGATTGTGTTTCTTCTTTACTTTCTATCATGTTTTTTCAAACATTTGTTCAATTGTTGTTTTTTGTGGACAGATTTTGTTTTTTGAAAATATAGATATAGAGAAATGATATTATATATAGTTATATATAAATGTGTACAAAGGAGAAAGTATATCAAAGGGGTTTCTCAGTGGGGATCTATGCATGAATTATTTTTAAAGATGATGACGGGGGAAAGGACACTGTATCTGTCAATGCACGTTTCCCAAATCTACTCAAATCCTATCCGTCCACTTTGGATATTGGTCTTTGTTTTACCTCACAGAAGAAGAAAATCAGCTCTCAAAAAAAGAGTCATTGCCACAAATCTCAAGATACAATCAAGACAACAACATACTCGTTTATTCATCCTCTCCTTCATGATGTTATTTAGAGGTGTTTCTCCATCCAGGTGAATTAACACGGCTACAGCAAACCTCTCATCCTTCAGTAGCTACTTTTTTCTGTCCTGTATGGAGATGATCGCTGTTTTTAGGATACGTGAGGTACCACATCTGTTGTTGTAGCTTGTGTGTACAGAATTATTTTTGTATTTTAGTGAAGGTGAGAAACGAAGCAGAGTCAGAGTCAGCCTCTGCTCTTTTACACACCACTTGTTTCTCCTGTCTGCACCCCTATTTCAAGCACATGCATATTCTGTTTGATGTGTGTGTGTGTGTGTGTGTGTGTGTGTGTGTGTGTGTGTGTGTGTGTGTGTGTGTGTGTGTGTGTGTGTG
>JAUYWH010000010.1:12789948-13022350 GCA_034779795.1 Ctenopoma multispine | reverse complement strand
GACAAGAAAAAATATATATATATATATATATATATATATATATATATATATATATATATACACAATGTAATCTAAAGAAATAAACACAATTTCAGAACAGGAAATCATACTTCCCCCCTCTTCAGTCAGAGCTGTTGGTCTGGTAATTTGCTTCAGCTTCTGCATATATTCATGCTTCATCTTCTGCCACCTATTTTGCCACACCAGCAAGGAACTCAAATCAGGTAACTCAAAGATAAAGAGAAATTAATTGATATTTAATGATGGGAAAATAATTCCTCATCAAGCTTTGAGGCTTTCCTTCTATTTGTGCCAAAAAAAGACTTAGAGCTGTGAAGCCTTGTCCAAGTATGAACAGCAACATCATTAGACATAAAATAATGAATTTATTTCTTAGAATATAGGCACTGTACCAGAAGAATAAGTGGTCCTTGTCAACTCTAAATATAGATAAGAGATCTTTATTGTCACTATTGCAGGAACAATGAAAAACTGTTTGGAAACTTTAATTTTAGTAGCATATAAAACAAAGTCATAAATACAAAGTATAATCCACAAGAAATAACAATATACAATTAGCAGCAAGTGAGAGAGTCATAAATTATTATATAAATTATGTAACATTACTATATACAGTACAGGCCTGTACTGTAGGTTCTTTGTACCTCTAATGAGCATAATTACCCTATCAGGGATTGCATTTTTAACCACATTAAATTCTCTTTCTGAACAAGGAAGTTTAAAAGTAGATAAAAACCCATTGTAGTGCAAAAGGGGCAGAACATGCTTAGCTCATCTCAGGTCGTGTGTTTTACATCCGGGTGTTCAGTAACAGCGTTATTACTTCCGGGGTAAACAGTCCAGTTGTGTGAAGTGCATGTCACTGTTTTCGGTAGTTAAAAAAAGAAAGATGAACCCAGGACGATAATTACACAAGTCACTTCATTTCTGTCCCCTCAATGTAAGTGTGTTCATCATGCTAAAGATTTATATAAAGTACAGACGCTTAACTCTAACATGTAACTAGCTTAGCCGACTCACTGCTGCTGAGGTCAGTAGCGTTAACTAGCTAACGTTAATGTCATGTAAGACATGGTCAGGTTTTTGATTAACTAGTTCATCTAGCTGTTCTTGAACGCGGATGTGTAAAATTCATAATAAACGGCGGTTAGATTGGGTGGTTAAATTAGTGCACCGGCGCTTAACTCCGTATCCTTTAGCATCGCAGCGCTGTTACATTTGTTTTGACCATCGTGGTTTTCAGACTCTCTCACAGAATTTTAACTTGTAACTTCTGCTACGTCTGCAGTATACTGTAGTTATCATGGTGCACAGATATTCCAGTGTTTTGTGAACCATAAATATAGCATAGAAAATGCATAATTGTCCACCAGCAGTATATTTGGGTACATACCTGTTCTTGCGTTGTTGTATCAAACAACGGTTGTCATGCAAAGTATGTGAATCCAAACACCCTAGCATACTCCACATTTATTAAAAGGATACATTTGTTTGTGACACTTGTATTTAGACATGGCTTTTCTGTTTCCTAACGTAATAGTAACCGTCTCTGAGATCTCCTGAGAGCTACGCGTGTCTAAAACCTTACCTTACCTCTTTAACTCTCATCTATTGCTGCAATAGTACTTTATCCACATAAATCAAAGCCATATTATTCTATGGTTCACATGTATGCATTCAGGTGTAAAAACAATGGGAAGTTAAAGCGCTAACGGTTGCAGCAGCAGTAGCGACATACATGCATACATATGTATTAACTCATGGCAGCATTATAACTTTATTGGAAAAGATAATGTGTTCAAATAAATTCAGACTTTCAGTGCAGTTTTAATGTAACGTTGATCATTATAGAAATTTGTGACATGGGGCATTTGTTGTCATACTACTAAACCAAATGTTTTAGGGTTTAGACTATTGGAGAAATTTCTCTAGGCTTTAGGAAATTGTATGTTAATTGTGTGTTTGTTTACTCTCATTTAAAGAATAAATTAATAAAACAAGAGTCAGCAGACTTCGAGATAATGAAGATCATTAGTTGGATCCTGAATAGAGTATGTGCTTGTTCACTGGAAGGTAACATGTTCTGATATCATTTACCCACATTTCATCAGTATCTGTTAACTTTGTTTCCTCAGCTTCATCAAACACATCCACTGAAAACACAGAGACATGACAGAGCCACGGAATCCAGGGATGTCTTCCATCCCTCAGAGAGTCCCGGTCCACACCGACTCCAGCTCCTCAGCCGTAGAAATGGACCCGGTGGAGTACACCCTGAGGAAGCGGCTCCCCCGGAAACTCCCAAAGAGACGGAACGATGTCTACGTGAACATGAAGACTGATTTTCGGGCTCAGCTGGCACGCTGTCAGAAGCTTTTGGAAGGTGGAGGTCACAGGGAGATCTGTGTTCACGGCTTGGGCTTGGCCATCAACAGGGCAATCAACATCGCCCTTCAGCTGCAGGCCAGCAGCCAGGGGGCACTGCAGCTGGCAGCCAACACCTCCACAGTGGAGCTCGTGGACGACCTGGAGCCTGAAGATCCTGATGAGGCTGGAGAGCCCCTGACACGTACACGCAACAACTCAGCCATTCATATCAAGGTGTTCTACCCTGACCCTCAGTAACCTCATTAGTAGATGTCTAGTGCTATTTACTCCATCATAGACCAGTACAGATATGAGAGACTGTGTGTGGAGACCTATGGTAGCAGCAGAAAATTCCAGAGTGGAGCACGCAACATAGTGTATTTATTATATATTTAAGTAAAGTCCAGTTGGAACATCCCAAGTTGATTTTCTTATTTCATCATATGGTTTGTTAATTGCAGATTGTTACTGCTTTTTCTTCCACTATGCATGTTTTGAAGCAGTAGTGACAGTGAAATTCCTTGTAAACAGGACTGTGCCAAATGTAAATGTAAAAGTGTCTTTATTTTTAAGAGCCTGTGCAAGTCTTTCGATGTAATGTGTGTCTTTTAAGATATAAATAATTAACAGTAGAGAAATCCTAAGTTTATAGTTAAAAGTCGGTGCTGTTTCAGTAAACGTCCACTAGATGTCAGTAGTCAGCCACACATAGGAGTGCCAGGATTTCACCTCTCAGCAACCTAACTCCTATGGCACCATGTCACCATCAGTGTATCCTCACAGATTGTTTATAGCCTGGGTTCAGCTGAAGGTCGGAGAGACTCAGAATCTATTTAAATTTTGTCCAGTACTGTTCAACTGTTTGTGGTGTTTACTTTGTTCAAAATTGACGTGGACAGTTTTCTTGAAAACAATCTCCTTAGTTTCTGAATGAGATTATGTTTTTCTGTAAACTTTCATTAAATATTGACCCCGAATCAAGAGCATGGAAGTCTGAGCAGGATTAATTTAACCTCAATGTGATGTGTCATGGCAGCTTGAACACTCCTTTTTAAATCCACTGACCTGAAGATGACAGACGAATGAAATGGACAAACTTCCTCTTTCTGTGTTTCCATCTATCCTTTCTTTATCCAAGAATAATATTTTGTATTTAAATAGCAAATTGTACAGTGATGGGACAAAACTACAAACACAACAGGAAAGAAAACGTACAAACATCCTTAAAAACATCCTTAATAACATCTTGCACTTGCACAACAAGATATAAAAATACGGAAAAAAACAAGGAAACAAGGAAGAACACTTAACTAGTCTGAATTAGTTGAGCTTCCTTTTTACAGAAATCCTCAAGTTCCCTGGACTAACTGATTGCCTGGCGGCTGCTTGATGAGGAACAACAGAGGGACGGAGGAGACAGTGCAGCGCCACATTCAGGAAAACTATTTGCAATTAAAGTCACACAGGATGTTAATTGTAAAAACAGTGTTTTCCAGGCTGTCTTGCTATCACTGTGCTGAGATCAGTTGAGTGTTGGTTAGGCAGCAACAAAAACAGATAACGACAAAATAGTTTCACAGTTCTCATGTAACTCCCCCTCACCCTCACTGACCTCGTGCTCCCGTGTTTATTGTACATTAGTCTCTACAGATACTTTTTAGTCCATTGTTCTGTTTTTTTAGAAGGTATATGCAGTGTCAAACTGTAACAGCCGATTGGGTACACATATGTACAATGCTTATAAAACAGAAGACAGCAGCGTGTGATTGTAAATGTCAGCAAACACTTTTGCAAGTGCGTTCAAGAGAACGTGGCAGCGACAGCCCGACTACACTTTAAAAGATCTAACAGTAAAAAACACAAAGACTGGAACTTAAAAGTAGAAAATCTCTATAAATAGTAACGACACAACTTTTAAAAATATATTAAAATATTCACTGAAAAATGACCCAAGAGAAGAGACTACTGTTTCTGAAGAATGTTAGAGGCTTGTGGGGTGAGGCCTCATTCATTTTTGCAGTGGTATTGGAAATGGAAGCCCTGTCTCGAACTCACAGTCCTGCAATTTCCAGGTGCAATCAATATATTCTTGGTATTTCATTCCACAATTCACTATAAAGAGGTGAGTGTAAGGGTCAAACTTACTGGAAACGCGCTCGCACACACACACACACACACACAAACACACACTCACACATACAACATGAAGTCTGAACTCACACACCCAGAAGTTCATCCACAAAGTGCAAGAGAGTGCAGTAGAACAGCTACTGGAATAGTGCTTCCCAAAGGCCTCATTTTGGTCAGTGTGTGCTTCACCGTGTCCAGGTGTCACATCTCGTCCAAGGTGCAGTCATCTCCTGTCCATCCAAAGCCTCACTGGGACTGTCCTTTCCTTTCAGTTTTCTTCCCTTACGTGAGCATGGCTGTACCTTTATTTTTATTACACACTGCTTCCAGCAGCCAGTGTGCAGGTCAACAGTTTAAGATCCCTTGTCTTTCCTTTGGAAACAGAAATTTGCTTTGCCCGGAGTAAGGATATCAGCTGATCAGCTGACATCTTGCTGACAAGCTTGTGCATCCAAAAGGAGGAGGCGCACTTTACCCCGCAGGAAATTGACATGAACTTGAAGCAAATCTGTTGTTGAGGACACCGTCCATGTTCCCTCGAGCTCTGCTGCACTTGCTGGTGGGGTATAATCCTGAAAAACAGATCAAAGAAACACGTTAGTCTTATCTTAAAATAAGTCTTTCTCGCTCTTTCAATGAAATCTTAAAAACCAGTGCTACAATAATGCTACATTTTTTTCTGTAGGCAGGGGATTAGCTACATGGGGTCAAGGGGTGTCAGCTGCTTCAAAGTGTCAGTTTATTGAAATTGCTAGTTAATGAAATTGGTCTTGTTATACTATTAAGGTGATAAAAGTAGCTAAAAGTAGCTGTTTTTCGTGCTTCAGAACCTCCTGTAACTCACCTGTATGTTGAGACTACGCAGCACAGCATTGATGCTGAGAATGTTTCTGACGGAGTTTTCTATGTGGCTGTGCAGCTCTGTGTTGGTGACCGAGGGCTGGAGCAAGCCGAACGCCTGTTGTAAAAGCCATAAACCAGATTGAACCTCCTGGGCTTGCTCCGATGACTTGACAAAAAAAGGAACAAAGTGTCATTATGGAAGAGCTAAAGAACAATCAATGAAGGTAATCAGTTTTACCATCAGCGATTAACAAAGACTTAAACCCAAACGGGAATCACATTGCATTGCATTTGTTTACATGAACTGATTGCTTCCGGACTTTCCACAGCATTTGTATAGGATTAAGGTCAGCCATTCCAAAGCATTACTTTTCTTCTACAATTCTTTGGTAGATAAACCTGTGTGTTTAAAGTCATTATCTTGCTGCATGATCCACTTTGATGAGCTTCCGTTTACCTATGATACCTTGACATTTTCATTTAGAATTTTCTTGTAAAACTTAGAATTTATATCACCATCAATGATGACAAGCAGTCATCTGGTCCAGATGCAGCAAAGTAGACAAATCATGCCACCACAGTGTTTCAGATATGGGCTATGGCTTTATGCTTAAATGCTCAACTCCCTCCCTTCAAAAAGCTCTACTTCGGTCTTATCCGTCCTCATTGCAATCTTCCAAAAGCCTTCTGCTGTATCCACATGACTTTGAAAGAAGTGTATATGGTCACCAATGTTCAGTGGGGTCCATGTCACAGAGTCATTACTCTTTAAAGATTCTTGCTTAATCAACATCAAGAACTTTTCTTCTAAGGTAATCTGAAATTTCCTTTGATCGATCGATCTAATTTACCCTTGAAATTGATTTATAGAGATTCTGTTCTAGATTCTAGAAGTTCATATACATTTTCCACACACAAATATTGATGCCTGGACCATTTTCACAATCTCATTTTATAATTGGACTGAAAATCTGATCATGTGTTAGATCATACAGTGGTGTGAAAGAGTTTTCCCCCCTTCATGATTTCTTATTTTTTTGTATGTTTTTCACACATAAATGTTTCAGATCATCAAGCAAATTTAATTATTAGACAGAGATGACACAAGTAACCAGAAAATGCAGTTTTTAAACAAAGGTGTTTGTTAAGTGGAAAAAAAACACAAACCTACATGGCCCTGTGTGAAAAAGTGATTGTCCGCCCTGTTAAAACATAAATTAACGGAAGACTGAGGTCAATTTCTCTAGCCGCACCCAGGCCTGATTACTGCCACACCTGTTATCAATGAAAAAAATCACTTAAATAGGACGTGCCTGACAAAGTTTGGGACTCCAGCGAGACACAGTGATATCCATTATCTACAAACATGGAACAGTGGTGAACCTTCCCAGGAATGGCCTGCTGAACACCTCAAGAGCGCAGCGATGACTCATCCAAGAGGTCACAAAAGACCCCAGAACAACATCCAAAGAACTGCAGGCCTCAGTTAAGGTCAGTCTTCAAGACTCCACCATAAGAAAGAGACTGGAAAAAAATGGCCTGCATGGCAGAGTTCCAAGACAAAAAACACTGCTGAGCAAAAGGAACATAAAGTCTCGTCTCAGTTTTGCCAGAAAGGTCTTGATGATCCTTAAGACTTTTGGGAAAATACTCTGTGGACTGGCGAGACAAACGTTTAACTTTTTGGTACCTGTGTCCCATTTCTTCTGGTATAAAAGTAACACAGCATTTCAGAAAAGGATCATCATACCAACAGTAAAATATGGTGGTGGCATTGTGATGGTCTGGGGCTGTTTTGCTGCCTCAGGACCTGGAAGACTTGCTGTGGTAAATGGAACCATGAATTCTGCTGTCTACCAAAACACTCTGAAGGAGAATGTTCGGCCATCTGTTCATGACCCCAAGCTGAAGCACACTTAGGTTCTGCAGCAGGACAAAGATCCAAAACATAACAGTCCACTTCTGAACAGCTTAAGAAAAACAAAATTGTAGAGTGCCCTAGTCAAACTCCTGACCTGAATCTCACTGAGATACTGTGGCATGACTTGACAAACGCGGTTCATGCTCGAAAACCCTCCAATGTGGCTGAATTACAACAAGTCTGCAAAGATGATTGTGATCCTCCACAGCGCTGTAAAAGGCTCATTGTTTGTTATCACCAATGCTTGATTGGAGTTGTTGCTGCTAATGGTGGCCAAACCAGTTATTTGGTTTAGGGGGCAATCACTTTTTCCCTCTTAATAATAAACACCTTTATTTAAAAATTGCATTTTGTCATTTTATAATATTTAAATTTGGTTGATGATCTGAAACATTTAAGTGTGACCAAAAAAAAAGAAAGGTTTTCACACCATTATATTTATGCAGAAATCTGTAAAGAATCTACAGGAATTTAATATTTTATCACTTGTATTACCAGAACTGTGTTGAGTTACTTACATTTTTCTTCTCCCAGACATCAAAATCCACTCTGGTTTGTGGAACTGTGACAGAGTCAGAGAGGCTGCATCCTTCTCTACATGAATTCTATGAAAACAGATGTTTCTGTTATAAAGCCTGGCCTCATTAATATAGATAGGATGGACACAATAGTAGAAACACTTGTCAGTATAACAAAATACAATTTAACAGCACTGCAGACCACAAACTGACCATACAGTTGAATCAATACCTCTCTAAAACAAAACAAAAATATATTTTATATAAGAATGATTTATTGTAGGGCTAGACTCTCTGTAGTACGCTTCATTTGCTCTCAGGTATTAGTACATGCATGCACTTAGCTCTCACCATTGCGACCTCTGTGTCTCGTGCTTCCTTAATGAAATGGTTCAGGACCCTCAGGTCACAGATTGGCCTCAGTGGGGATTGTAGGCCTGGCCGGGTCCACTCCAAGACTAACAACAGCAAGGCAAGCAGTCCTGATGCAACAGATACACAAATACACTTAGTCAAGAGCTACTGAACATCAAAACTAGAAAACAAGCTGATGTGAGCTTCTCAGTAAGCAAAAGTTATGAAGCTCCAAGTTTTATTTGTGTGTTAATGTGGACTAAGTTCTTAGTCATAATTATAGACTGACATAACGTTTATAGTATCCTTCATAAATATGTAGGTTATAATTAAATCTACAGTATCATGCTGCTTCAGTAGTATCTAACAGGGTGTTTGTTTCTTCTATACATACATCTTGTTGAATATGAACAACTTTTCGATTTGTGGTTTCATGGAAACACGTTATGATTGAATGTTTAAGACATGCCTAGAGAACTGTTTCTTCCTATTTTACCAATGCTTAAGTGACCTTCATGCACTGCATGCATTCTTCAGAGGTTCTTCTTTTGATATATTTCACCCGAACAAACTATTTTTAAAAGCACAGTACCAATACATACTGTATACAGATATAATGTTGTCGATAGGTGAAACCAGTGGAACATTTAGGAAAATACATGTAGGGAAATGTAGGGAATCACATTAACCATAGAAACAAAAAACCTTTGAAAACTCATTCAGTGCAGAACAAAGCAAAGAGAAGTGTTGTGTTGTTTTTCATATTTTAAATATATGAAAACCTCAAGACCTTAGGAACTACTGTTTTTTGTAATACACACCCCCATCCAGCAAATGAGAGCAAACATTATTGTTGTATATAACTTATCTCCTTAGTAAAATCACAATTTCTGTGTCAAATATAGAACATCCCTTGAGTTGCTACTGTTACGGGATACTGTTGGACAGTTCTTGTAGTTTTTTACTACTGTCTGAAAATGTATTTAGCTGCACATTGTTCAGTCTTTATTAACTATTACAGCTGATGTGGAATTTCTGTTTGTAGGTATCACAAACATGCCAAAATAAACCCGCCACATACTGGCAGGAAATGTTTAGGTTTGTATCATGTAATATCAGCATGATGATAGTAATTTAGCACTATTAAATATCCAATTCCTTTTGATTTATTCTTATATACGAGACCTACAGTAGGACACCATGTGATATCTTGAATTACGAACAGAAACCTGCTGAACCTGATTATACTGACAATGCAGAAATGACTGTATCCTTGTTTAACCTTTATATATAACAGAGAGGCTCTGTATTCGGGTCATCAGTTAGTCTTATTCATTTTCTCAGTGACCAGGAAAGAAACTTCCATTCAGACTGCGTGTACTGTTGTGGGTCATGTGGGCAACCACCCTCGTTTCTCTGTGCCACACAGTGAATGCACTCTTTCACAGCAGTCTGGATGTGTGACACAAGTGGTTAAGAGAAAATACAGATGATCTACAAGTTCACAGATTCCTCGATAAACTCACTGAGCTGACCTACAAAAAAATTAATCTAATATTGCAGGTTTGCTGCATCTGAAAGATAATTCAGAAGTAACGATCACTAGGTCAACAATTATAATGCTGCTGCTAGTAAAAATAATGCTAATAATGTGTTAATAGCACATTATTGGTGGTCATTTTAAAGGTCAGTGGTACAATCAGCTTAAACCCGATGCCCTGCATAACACTGACATCACAGCAGCATGGAGGAGACTGTTGGTGACATGCAGGCTCAGACTGTGTCTGTACTGCACATGCACTCAACTGCACGTGACTCATTCCACCCCCATATTTCGCAGAAATCTTCTGTAAACTCGATATGTACATAGTGGTAGCGGTGGCATGGTGTCCCACACTTTCTTTACTTGACTTTACTTCACTTTCAAAAGCTCCATTAGTAACAGTATTACAGCCTCTATGTTCCCCAAGCAAGCACTTGCAAGTCTCTGCAGACTTGCGGTACAGTAAATATGCACATTCGTCAATACATGCAAATAAATCACGTTATCGGGTGTGGAACACTCACTAGTACTAATGGATGTGCTTTTTCAAAACAGACATTCATAGAGTAATTAAAAATGATTACTTAATCATAATGAGTACACAGCCTGAGAATGGCAAGAAATGATCTGCACTAAATAAAAACCCGTCATATGAGAATATATCCTACTACACTGGACCTGTTTTGTCACATTACATCACACTTAAATCATTTTTCATGTGTGATAAATAATTAATTTTACAATATGTAATGTGTATACCCATTTCAGAGGCAAATCAATGTCTCCACAAACAAACTACTGACCTCCTTTCCATGCACTCTGACATTTGTCATCTTCCAAAATGTGGTCACTTTGTTAGATGAGAATGTGTGACTCAGCTTGAAGATTATCAGTGACCCTTTCACCTCCACCAGTGCCTACGTGAGAATGCATCAATCTAAACAGCGTATGCACACCCCCCCACACACACACACACACTCTCTCTCTCTCTCTACATTCTCACCATGGTGGCAGAATTTGCAGTCAAGGTCTGTGGCCAAACTAAAAGTTAACAGCTTAGTCTGCCAACATCAGCTGCTAAAAGCATGTTGCTTAAATTGGAAGCAGTGGTCTAGAAGTGGCAGTGCTTTAGATAATGGTCAGGCTTCGCTCCAGATATAAGACAGATGCTTTAGAAAGGTGACTGGATGCTCACGTGCGATGCTATTTTAACTACACTCACAGACCTCTTTATCAGATGCACCTGTACATACTAATGTAATCCAATATAGCAGCTCTTGCAAGATTATAGTTTCTCACCTTTGTTGAAACTATCAGAAAGATGATAATTACTATATATTGGTTAGTGAGGTGGGGTGAATTATAGTGTTAGAAGCATTTCTAGTGTCTAATAAAGTGGCCAGTGAGGTTAATTTATAATTAATTAATTTAATAATATAGGGCTGCACAGAAGTAGCTCAGGTATTTAAAGTAACTTATGAGTGTGATACTAGTATTTAAATGGCACACAGGGCTAATAAAGACACACAACTGAAAGTACATCTCAGTGATGGACACTGGCAGTTGAATTTTGAATACTTTATTTTGAGTGGGTCTTCCCCAGAGTTGTAAATAAGTAGCTATCAGATGACACAGGTGTGACATAATTTCCTGTTCGGCTCCACTGGAATCCCTTATAGCTGCCAGCCTTTGATAACCTTTTGCTCTTTTCTGCTGACATAAGTATGTGACGACTGCGCCAAAAACTGCAGTTTCAGCTTTCACATTCACTACCCTTAACTTTCCAGTCCGCTGTGTCACTGCTAGAGAAGAATGACTGAGGACTAATTTTTTCCCCAGTGAATGGGACAGAAAAACAAAGTGGTCATCAACACTCAGCAACTTCTCAGGAGACAACTTTATCAGCAGTGCCTTACAGTAATAGGAAATGATGTATTTTTAGCATGAGTCCGTAACTGCAGTGACATTCAGAACCAACATTGTGCCTCACATCAGTTTCAAAAAGCTTCATTGAATATGACTGAAAAGTCCCCATGTTAATGGGTTTGTCCAGTGCCAGTACCTCACAGTAATTTGGCTTTATTTAGTGATTTTTAAAGCTTACATGATTAAAGGTTATAGCTTTGCACTATAGTTCATTAAGCAGACTTCTATAAAGAAACATTACACAGTCTAGTTCCTTGTGGTGAATATATACAATTATGTAGCATGCAAAAATAAGTCTTAGAGAGATATAGGATGTGGACAAATTATCATCAGAAGACGATATAATACAGACTAACTGCAAGCTGCATTCGTGTATCATCACCGTGTTCTGAGATCCAGAGCATATGAACCTCTGCAGCAGCACTCAGTCATGCACACTAAGCAACTCAACAGTATCACAAGTGCTCTTACCTCTACCCGTTTTCTGCAACATTCGCAAACAGGTGCCGCATCTTTCAAACACATTGTGAAAGGATCAAACATAGGCACAAACTTCACGGCTCAAGATAAAGGCACCAGGCAAATCCAGCAAGTCCAACATGCGGCCATGTGCGCCGGTCCCAGCACCACTCCGACCGGCATGCAGGTCCGTGTCAAACCTGTGCTGCTGCTGGCGAGAGTAGTCACCTATCAGACTTTCCCCACTCACTCTGCTTTGGCAAAACCTTTTATTTACCTCCCCTAAGGATATAGCGATAACGTGATGAAGTACGTGTAGCACGAGGACGCGCCTTTTACGCACCGTAGTGAGCGATTAAACATCAACCCATGCATGAGGTCCCCCTTTGCGTAAAGCGTAAAAATAGACTAACTTCTAAAGCCAGTGTACAGAGAAAATATCATGAAGGCATGTCCATAACTCACTGGGAAACTCCATAGCGGTGTCCGCATAGCCCCACGCAGGGTCCTCGCGGTTTGGCCCCGGTCCGTCTATTGCCCATTAATTGGAAACGAAGCTCTTTTGTGGATCTCCTGCACTTATCCGGTAGGTGTTTCTAAAAACTGATCCTGTTTGATTTTTTATTGATGACTTCGCAAATAAAGTTGCATTGTTTCTATGATGATAATCTAAACTACATCCTCCCTTAAGGCCAAAACTGTTTTCTTTCATTGTTAACCAAATAATAGGCTATCCCTGTTTATAAAACATTTGTCCTAAAAAGTAAATAATGTCTCAAAAAGAACGTCGTGTGGAGACTTCCCATTCATTGTTCAAGTAATTTTCCAAACTCGTCATTACAGTAGTATATTCATAAAAACAATAGTGTAAATAATGACAACAAATAAAAGAGCAATATGGTCTTGATTGTAAAAATCACAGCGTTTGTGTTTGCTTAAAACTATCCCCGGGATGCCAGTGCGACCAGCCGTCAAATGATGTGAGTCATAAATCAAGTTTTTTTTTTCCTGAAATGTTTCAAAAAATCTAAGGCGTGAGCTCGGGAATGTGCTTGTTTACAGATTGTGTGCGGATCGATACGCATGTGTATGTGTAGTTCTAGTGCTGCGCGCATCCTGTATCCGCTGAGGTACCACCTCGCAGGTCCACACAGGTATTACAGTCACAGAGTACATGACGCATGGGTGTCACTTCAAACAGCCCACTCCCTCCTTTCCCAGAATGAAAGACACATCCAAATGTTTACAGCTGCTCATTCATCCAGAACTTCCACCTGAATGTTTGTACTCAGACATTGGAGCCTGTCGAGGTTTTTATTTTAAACTTTAAAGTTAAATGTACGTGCAATTACACACGTGTGTGTTGTGATTAAAGGGAAAGTTCATTAAACTTTACAGGTACAGTACATAAGGTTTAGGGGAAAATTTATTTCCCAGAGGGATAACATTCAAAGACTCGTAAATATTTCATTTTTAAACCTTAACTAATCAGTCAGTATACTAAAAGTGGTTAGTTGTACTGCAAATAAATCTGTAAATCTAAAACAGAATCACAGGTGGTCGAGAGAAGTGAAAGAAGACAACAAGTCAAAGACAGAGAGGAGCATGCAGGGAACATTACAGCCGGCCCCTCCAATTTGGCAAAAGGCTGCCCTCCATCAGATCCAAAACCTTTCGCCACGAGAACACTTTCTTCCCGACTGCTGTTGGCCTCATCAAGGTCCAGCAGCCCCCCAACCCTCCCCATGCCCCCACCCCCACTGACACAGCCTCTGGCCCAGAGCCACATTAGTGCAACTTTTGCTGAGCTGCTGCTCTTGTACACTGCGACTCTCAGGGCAGTACCTACAGTACTACAGTACCTCGGTGTTGTGTATATTTATGACTTAAACGCCGCCTGTCTTTTGTTTTATTATTGTACAATAATAGCACTTAACTCATGACAAATCCCTTGTATGTGAAAAACTACTTGGCACTTAACCCATATTTGATTTTATGGACAGATGCATATTCTATTGCATGTCCTCTTAGTGGTGACTGGTTGCTAAATGTCCAACCAGTTGAACATCTACAGGCAAGCAACAGGACTCTACTGGGACTCTCCATCCCAGTTATCAAAACACTAAATGAGGAAATATCTTCAAGTATGCTGTTCATCCCTCCTGCAGAGATTTGGACAAACTGTGGCAAGGAACACTGAAGCTGAAGGCCAGAGGCACATAGTGAAACTGCATCTGACTAATGACGCTTTATTGGTTTTTACTTTCATCTTGAGTTTATCTATTAGATTTAAAGCTGATAAACGTGCTTTCTCTATACTCGCTGGGCCTACTTGGTGTAGTTCTTCTGTACTTGTGGTTGAACATAGTATGGGCAAATTCCTTTTAAAAAGAAAAACAGATTAAATTTAGTATTTTCTATTATGCAAACAAGAAATACATGAAGTTGTTGTATATGGTGTTTTTTTATTAAGTCTAGTCAGCGCATAAAAAGGCAACACTGCGGAGGAACAGATAGGTTAAAGGGGCCATATTCAGGTTTTTCCTATTCTCAGATGTACTTTCACTGTTGTGATGATGGGTGTGAAAACCATGAGTACAGAGTTTCATTAAGTCAGTTTCACAGATTTAAACTTTTCAAAACCACTTTTCTAATTAGACCTTTGGAAAAAATCATTGGTATGTTCAGTGTTAGTTTAACCAAAACAACAGTCTCATTATGGAGAGTCATCGCTTCCCTTTTTGCAAGCATTTCCCTCCCCTGACATTTCCAGGATGTCATCATTATCAATCACGCTTAATATACAGTATATTTGTATATCCGCTGAATTATCACCCTGCTAAATGTTTAGAAGAAAGAAAAAAAAGCCTGAATAACGCATTTAGTAGTTGTGTTCAGTCAAAATACTGACACTCTCTTTAGTGAAATACTACTTATAAAAGACACTTCAATGAAATAGGTATGACACAGTGCCAATGACCCAGGCTGAGGTATGTGGAGCAGCAATGACTTATTTCTGTCATCATCAAAACAAGTATCTGCTATAGGAGGGTGCAGGCTATTTCAAGGAACCTGTCCATGTACAGCATGATTGGAGTTCATCCATGGTAGCATTCTGAGAATAGTTTCCTCCCAACATGGGTTCCTTATCACACAATGAAAGAACCAGGCCAAGGACAAACATAATGGTGCCAGTAAGTTTCTGAAATCGTTAGAATCTTCTCTATTTAGGCATAAATGTGACTTCACAGATCATTAGATTATAATGCACGTCTTAGAACTAGATAAATAGAGCCCAATTAAACAAAAAAAACTTTTACATCTATGTTTATCGTGGAAAATGGTCCAATCTTAAACATTTGTGCGTGTCAAAAGTACGTAAACCTCTAGGGTTATCAGGTAATGAAGGGAAAGTAGGTTCAGGTGTTTCAATCAATGAGATGACAAAAGAAAAGATCACACTAAGAGCAAGACGTGTAAGTCCAGGGGGTCATGAGGAACCGCAAAATAACATCAAGGACACCAGAGGCCTTCCCCGCAGTGGATGGTATAAATGCTCACGTGTCCAACATCAGAACAACACTGGTGTACATGAAAGAGTCGTAAAGAGGACTACTCACCAAAATGAGCATCGGTGACTATCTATAGTTTCCTCATGTGAAGCCATGTGAATAAGGTAGAAGGTTATCAGTGAAGCAGAACTTTTTAGCTTGGGGCTGTTCTGGGCTAAAACCCCACCAAGCTGATGTGCAGGGCCAATAAACAGTTAAATTACTTCAGCAGAGGGGGTGTCAGATCAGTTTCTAAAGGTACTGGTTCATATACTTTTGCCACACACATATTTAAGACTGGGATTATGTAATGTAAATTATAAATGTCCAATTAGGACTTCGCAGCGGTTTTGTGCTGAATTAGTAAAAAGAAGAAATAGAGTAATTCTATGCTCTGCACATCAAAGCAGACGTGTTTATGTCCCCTAACCCTGACTCTTGACAGCGCCTCTGGAGCCACAGTAAAGGAAATATATTGAAATTTCCTGGAAGTATCCCCCATGTGTCATAGAGGACGGGGTGTCTTCCAGGGGCTGCAGGAGGAAGTGTGTTTGCATACGTACCATCAGGAGCCAACATGCAATGTCAAATGAAACACAGCTTCACACACAAATATTTGGAAACGCTGATAAAGTTACCAAGCCTACAGATTAGTATCCTAATGGATAAATTATTTATTAGTATGTATAAATATATATTGACTAATATACTCATATGTTACTGTCCCTACATGGTCTCTAAACATATGCATATGTTTACTTATTCACATGTGAGTCAGTTTTAGTACTAACAGGTTTGCTGAAGACAATGTTGAGAGGTTGCTGCACTGTTTGCTCAAAGGGCTGTTTGCTTATGTCTGAGCCAACATGAGAGAGGGGAAAGAGAGACAAGGTACGTGCTGTGAGCCATGCTTCATGACAAGGCCAGGGGATTGGGGTGGGAGGTGAGGGATGTGTGGGGGTAGGGGAGTCCAGTCACAGTGACTCCTGAGTTGGAATGGGACACACTTGATGAAATAAGGATGAATTAAAATAAAGGTGTGATGTAAAGTTAAGGACTAACTTAAATGCTCTTTCCCAGTGCCTCACTCATGCTTGTAAATTAAGCAAGACAGCCATGGGTGAGGGGAAAAGGCAGAGGAGGGACAGACTTTATTACCCTCTATAGATGGCAGTGCAAGTGCACAGCTGTTACGCTGAAGTGTGTGTTTATATGTTTGTGTGTTTTGCTTTTTCCGTCCAGGCTTTAGGCTTGCAGCCAGATAGGTCTACTCCTCTGGCGCGACACAAGACAGGAAGCTGACATGAAAGAATGGGGGGGCCGATTGTGAGGGACACAGGAGCCAAGGCAGGAGCCACTGATGAGGTGGAAAGCTATTGTTTCAGCTTACAGGTATGCACACTGACAAGACTCTTATCTGCTGAAGTTATTGTGATCCCATGGTGATGGCCTCAAGCATGGAAAGACATTCCAGGGCAAGACTTTCATTACTGGAGTGATCACCAAAAGCTGTCATTTGGCTCACGTTGACGTTACTTTACCCTTAAATACTTATCATATAAATTCTTACATCAAAATTCTTATTCACACTGCTGCTGCTTTTGAAAAGGACTGAACATATGTTATGCAAGATTAAACCGTCTGACACCAGCCACATCACATTCTTTCTCTGACACCACTCCCCTTTTTCACCCGAGACCATGTCCCTAATATCTTAGGTCTTAGGTCTTAGGTATTTCCCTAGTAGCTGCCCTGTGAGCAATTCTCTGGCTATATCATCTGTATTTTTTCCTCTGGTGTGGTATTCTCCCTGTTGCCAAGCTGCCTTCTGTGGTATTTTTCCTGGCCTTGCTGCCCATAGCCTCACACATCGAGTTATCCAATGGGCCTCTCAGCACTTGTCATTTCCACCTCTCTTTTTGGCTGTCCTGCCTGCTATTTCCCTGACTTGTTGGTGCCAACTGTCCGTCCTTTGCTGCCTAAGGCTGCACGTTTCACATTTCACTTGAAAATGTAACCTCTATTTGTGCTTATGTAATAATATAGATTTGATCTGATTAAGGTGAACGACTCCAGTACAAGCAAAGTAATATGTTAGTGCATTATGTTTAGTTGCAGTGTTTTTCTGAGTGAACGATGTGATGTTATGTTCACTGTTAAAGGTTGTATGGAAATAGTTTGTGTGCATGGTAGGTATGCAAACCTAGGACTTTAATACCAGAGCCAGTGTTTCACAGGCTAAATGCTGGATTTTGCTTTACGCAACAGAAGTTTGTTAGGGTTAAGAAAATATCCTAGTTTTGGTTAAATGTAGAGTAAACACACCAGGCTGGAAGCAGCAAATCAAATTTGACTGTTGCAATATTTAACAAAGAATCTGATCTTTTTCAAACCTCAACCCTAAAAAGTGTTTATTAAGCTTCTATTTATATCTGCAATACTATACTGCATGAGAGGATAATATAGGGAAACAATGTGTTGTCCAAAGTTTGCACACTAACATTTTTGCCAGATATGTTAGTGTTGTGTTGATATTAAAAAAAAAAAAAAAAAAAAAAACACAATCTGGATGGCATGTCATTGGCATCGGAGGTTTTGGGTATTGTTGGCCAGTGTTGGCACACTTCATTTGTTCAGAAGCGCCAACTAAGGGAGATATCAAACAAACATGTGATGTATCATGCCAAGACTAATACTTGCAACATACACCCCAACACAGCATTTAGTCAGAACACTGAATATAAAACAGGGAAAATATAATAGAACTAGGAATAAGGAAGGTGATAACTTGTCCGGTTCCTTCAATATGATAAATATGACAGGTCTGTTGCATTATAACCACTAACTCGAAGAGGCAAAGTGCAAACAACCTAGGAGAATGTCACAACTGAAATGTGTAAGTAGTATGAAAATATGTTCATCACAAGCATAAGAGTTGAACAAGACGTTTTCCCCGTTATGAAGGGCAAGTAATTTCATCCATCCATTCTATACTAAACAACAGATCTTAATTGTTTTCTATCAAGAAATTCATTTTGGGTGACAGGGAGGCTAGCATTATTTTCAGAGATAGTTCAGGAAGTGCTGTAGCCCTGATGTCGTAGAGGACAGACACTGAAGGGAGCCATGAAACCTGGAGGTTTCATGGCTCCCTTCTGGTCTGTCACATTTCCTGTCACAGGTCTAGACAAGTGTTTCTACTGCAGACAAGGGACATAAAGGACATACAGCACATGGCTGTGTAGCTGTCCCATTCTTAGCACAGTCTCTGTTTATTCTACTGTGCTTGTTGCCTCAAAGATATTTTAGGTTCCATTGTAGTTCTTCAACCACTTTGTGGAAATTCCTCATGACTTTGTTTTCATGACTATCACATTTCATGTCTGAATGGCAACCTACCCTTTCTGCAGTCATGATTAAACTACTACTGGTCTGTCTAAGATGAGACATCTACAAACTGGATTTTTGGTCAATGTACTACAATTTAATTAAAGAAACCCTGGTTAAAGAAACCCTGGTTAAAGAAACCCTGGTTAAAGAAACCCTGGTTAAAGAAACCCTGGTTAAAGCACTACTAGGGATTTTCAACAGAAATCAGTGTTAATACTGTAATATAAAGTTTAGCTGTTACTTTGCTAATTGATATATGTTAATACATGTGTTTCACCTGGGCTCAGATATAACATCCTCAAAATATGTTATCAACTTGTTTTGGTTTAAGGGCATCATCAGTGAAAACAGGAACAGCACTGGTTCACTGCACGGACATACAGCATGGAAGAGCTTTACTATGGGCACAGACACTGAGCTGAGACAGTATGCCTATAGAACTTGCACCGTTCGTGAGATGATAAGCACATGCTTTGCCAGAGATGAAAACAACTCCACTTGTTTAAGTACATTACATACATGATGGCAGTTTAGCCTCTTTTGCCAACATTTTCTGTCCGTATAGCGCTGTATAGTTAAATTAGATGCGTTTTGTAAGCATCTCCTTGTATAAAACAGTAGACCATATACTAACTTGCTATTCATCACTTCCAATTAAACATTTCTGTCCTAAACACTAGAATCAAATTTTGAACTACACAATGAGCTATGAAAAATAATTTGCTATGAATGCTATATCTTTAACCTCTGTACCCTATACCCACCTAATTTTCGAGTAGGAAAAAGTCTCTTTTGTGGCTGAATGACAGACGACCTGTCCAATGAGAGTGTGGTAGAGTGCGAAGTGGCCCAACTGTTGCTTCCATCTCATGTGTCCTTCCTGTAAAAACAAATCTACAATATAATTTCATAAGCTAATGCATTGCTAGAAGATTTAGCTTGGTGTGGTCACGTTGTCATTCGCATTCTGCATCGTTAGCAAGCATAACCTACAAATTTGTGTGGGCTATACATGTTTGTAAAGGTCTGAGCAACCTGTATGTGATTGAGTATTGGATCCAGTGTGGCTCTTCTCTCCAGTCCGTTTAAAGCAGTCGTCAGTGTCACAGCATTCACACAGAGCACTGTCTCCCTCTGTGGCGTACCAGCTGAGTTAAAGAGAAACCCATTAGTTAATATGCAAACTAATAAAATACATCTACATTAACCAAATCTTGATTGACTGACTTAAAAGGTGACCAAAGTCTGGCAGCCTAACCTGAACGTGGGCTTATGGAAGAAGCAGGCTTTGTCAACATGGCTATTTGAGTTTTGTTTCAGAGTGGCCCTGAGGTGGCAGGTGATGAACATCTAGGTGAAGAAAGCCATAGCAAAAATGTAAACTCCAGTGACAAGTATTATCATTCAGAGAGTAATGTTATCTCCAATGTAGACCTGTTCTCCAAACTTGCGGTCAAAGTGGAAAGCGTGGACACTGAAGCATAGTCTGTTATTGTGATCTCTTGGGAGGAATTTAGATGAAGACCCTGGCAATACACTATCCATCAGACATCTGTAATAAAGAAATACATGCTAAAATTATTCCAAGAGATTAATCGCCTAAAATATTAAGATACAAGTTGAAATGAACAATCTTGTATGATTCTAATAGATTTTATGTCATTTTTTAATTCTCTGATTGGGCACTACTTCGTCGTGATGTGAATTTTGTACACTGACCCATGTTTATTGATAAACTTGTAGGCTGGCGAGGAGAGAGGGTCAGGCTTGAGTGTAGCGACACAGTAGTCCACATATACAGTGAGAGGAGGGTGCAGCGGTGCTTCCACGCTGGCCTCCAAAAACACTGCTTCCCCCTGCTGGTACACAGAGGAAGTACGTAGAGAAGTACAGCCATCTGCAAGAAGCAAACAGACCTTTAATTCCCAATTTCATATGGAATTTAATACAGAAATAACAATGGACAAAGATGACTGTCAGAGAAATCCTCCACAGATACAGCATATATACATATATATTAGATAATAGCTTCACCTGCCATAGTACGAAGGGAGAAGTGCAGAAGACTAAAGGCACTGATAGTGGATGTCATGGGCATCCAGGTTGGGGTTAAAGGTTGTCCAATTATGGTCTGCTTTCTGTGCAGAAACAAAGATAAGGGATGTTATACAGTCACATGGCGATAACAACCAACTTCAGCTCTTCCTTATGTTCCTGTAGAACAGGAACAGGAAGTTTTGAATCAAGGACTTGCCTCTTATAATGGCACTCCACAGGTATGACAGTAGCTGCCCCTCTAACTATCATGGCGCCTGTCGCAGTAGGAACCACAGCAGGAAACACCACCAGCTGGTTGGAATACACCAGCCACTCACCGTGAACCTGGATAGCAGCAAAGAGATGAATGAAAACTACCAAAAAATGAACTTGTTTTTGGGGCAACCTTATACAATACTATGGTTTTCGGACTTATTTATGTCTAGAGGCAAATATGATACATTTTGTTCACTGAACTCAGAATCTTACAACTGCATAACACCTAAATTTGCAAGCTAAAAGACACTAGCAGTGGCTGTTCTAACTCAAGCTTTAAACTAGACATACAAGCGTTTAATACTACTTTAGAGCCTGATGCAGTGCTTTAGTGTTTGAGCAGTTGAGGTTCAATTAAGATTACAATGAATGGCCCCTGGCTTACAATGGCTGGAACACTACAGTAACATGTGGTCTATGTTTGCTGTCAAAAGAAGGCCCATGTTGATACTAAACATTTTTCCATATTACCAAGATGCGTACAGTATAAATGTAGTAGAGTATAAATGAGTTATGTACTTATTCGCATGTTTTGGTCAAATCTGGGTTGCACTATTAGCACAGCTTTATGTTAATTTTTTACGTTAGTACAGGTCATGTCTCTGTCTATATAAAAAAAAAACTAACTTATTTAACTAGATTTTATTTTACACCCTCATTTTTCCTTACACTGGACTCAGCTCCACATTGTTGTAGTCCTGCAGAGATCAGCATTTCAGATTGAGACACTGGTTTCTTAGGTCCACAGGAGCCGTGCTGCAGTGCGGAGTTTACTCCAAGTCGAAGATGCTCAGGTTTAAACGGGACACGTCTCTCCTCGAAAAACTGTCTCTTCGCGGTTATTCTCACATCAACTTCTCCGCATTTTATTTCAAGTCCGACGCTGTCAGGAGTTCCTGCACCGCTTGTTTCAACAAAAGAAAACACGCACGGTGACAGTAAAACCACGAAAACGGAGACGAATCCAGTATATTTCACCAGAGTTGCCATCTTTGACATCTTTGATCTACAATTAATTACCGTAATGACAGTCAGGTGCGTTGAGATGTACTCACGAGCGCTTATGATGTCTTCAAAGACTGTCGAAGCATGGAAACATTAAAAGTGGAAACACAAAAATAAGTATACTACTATTACGTCAAACCACAACTTATAGTAATTTCAATGAAAATATGATGTATACAAAACAATCGGAAATTGTTAATAAAAGTTAACATAGCTAAATTTGCCGGTATTACGAGTTTACGTAGTAAACGTGCTGCAACGTATTCCGCATTATTACTTCATCCATTAGCACATGTCCAATTGGTAAAATAGCACTAACTGAGATTTTATTAGATCTGATTTATGCTCAGATAAATGAAATCGACAACGTACACATGCAATAATGAAACGAAAGTGGCGAAAAGCTCTTGAACGCATCATCGACGAGGGGAACAGCTCTAAAGCGGAACCAACCAAAGTGGTTGTGCACTGACGGAACCCTACTGCAGTTACACCAAAGGATAGTCGGACGAATAAGTCATGGTATGAACAGCTTTAAAGTTTAATTCATTTAAATTAAAACGTTTTAGGGTAAATGTGAAACGTACTCTGTGGAGACATTTTGTAAATATGGATCCAAAGGCTGTAGCAGCGGGCTGTGAGGAAATTGACTGGGGAGAAAGTGCAGCTGAAGAAGGGAAGATTACAAAGAGGACCAAAACCTTATCGAACAGTGTCCATATTGGCCTTCCTGGTCCACTTAGCGATGCTGTAAACTGCTCTATGATAAAAGGAGACTATCTTTACTACCATTATGGCTGTGATGGACAAGATGACAGAGGCTGGGGATGTGGCTACCGCACCATTCAGACTATGGCTTCTTGGCTTTGCCTTAACTGGACTTCATCTAAGCACCAAAACAGGCGCCCACCAAGCCTCCCAGAAATTCAACAAGCCCTGGTTGCAATGGGGGACAAACCAGGCTCATTCTCGGGCTCCAGGGAGTGGATAGGGACATTTGAGGCCTCCCTAGTCCTTGACTATTTCTATGATGTGCCCTGTAAGTTGGTGCATGTTAGAGGTGGAGGGGCAGAGCTGGAGCAGGTTGCAGTGGAAGAACTCCATCAGCACTTCGGGAAACACGGATCTCCTGTCATGATGGGAGGGGACAGGGACAATTCATCTAAGGGGATATTAGGGGTGTGCACTGGTGACAAGGGGAGCTTCTTGTTAATTGTTGACCCTCACTACTATGGATGTCAGCTAGAGAAGACAGAGCTGCAGAGGCGTCTGTGGGTGGTGTGGAAAAAGGTTTCTTCTCTGGATCAGTCTTCGTTTTATAATCTGTGCATGCCTCAGACAGCCAGAAAAACAACATGACATTCACCCATACACACGTGGGAACAGAGTGTAGCAGATTGTGGGATTTTGTCTTGATATTGTGCCTTTTAGTGTTGTCATTATGTTTGTTTTAAAAGAAGCTGTAGTGCCATCTTGTGGTTGAAATCCACAGTTACAAAGTATTTGAAGTAATAAATTGTTGTACCTAAGTGTGTATACATGATCATTTATACAGTTAATATCTAATATCATTTTTAACTGTTATGACAAAAAAGCTATTTGGATTTCTGTCTTTTACGTTTTTGACATTTTACAGACCAAACAACTAACCAAGCAAACCTGCAGACAATAAGTAATGAATACCTTGTACCTTGTAATGTTGTACCTTTGTGCTTTAACAAAGCCCCCAATCAATTCCTCATTTTATTGTTTACAACCTGTAATATAATTTGACAGCACATCTTAGTTTCCCACTCCAAAGCTATCGATAAAGTGAATAACATTTTAACTGTAGCTATAACAGATCATGCTCATTTTTCATTAAATATCTGGAACACAATCGTTATAGAAAATCTGGAAGTTCTTGTCTACATCCATCCTCCCCTTGAGGAACTTCTCCAGATTCTTGAGGGGAACTTCCACCATCTGGTTGTTGACACGATCGTTCAGCCCATAAGCTCCAAACACGGGGAACTTATAGCGAACAAAGTAAGGTGCATTTTGGTCAAACTCAGTGCAGCAGTAGGCTGACCACATGTACTCCGGCACAGCCACCCGGTCCAGGTTGTTGCGACGGATTGTGTGCCCGGAGGTGGTGACCCCGGTCACCACGTAGGCTTTGCCACGGCAGTAGTTGTTGAGCCGTTTGCGGATGACGTCCTGGTGTTCCGCCCAGGGACCCATATTGAACTCCCTGATCTGGGGAATAACATTGGTCAAGCTATATGTGGCGGCTTTGTCTAGTGGGTCAGCTTGGTGCTCATCAGGATTTAGTTGGCCACGTTCATACTGAACCACATCAGCATAGTCTTCTAGAACTGCCTGAGAGTCCTCAAAGTTCATATGCATGTTTGAAGAATGAGGGAAGGGCTCCATGTTGCTGCTGCTCTTTTCTGAGGCCAACTGTTGTAGGAGAGAAAGAAGACAAAGGCACAATATTAATGAACACATTTGCATCACTGCATGCTGCAACACAAATAGCGAAGCCAACACTATCATTGAAACACCATTCATAGCCAATAAAGATTATCTCAAGCTTACTTTGTTGTTCATAGCCGCATTGTCCCCAGCTCTCTAAACTGCTTGTTGTAATTATATATGAAATATATATATTTTTTTAATGGTCAAAGGTATAATGCAGTTGTTGGTAAATGTGTGTAAAGGTGCATACGTGCTATGTTTTATTTTATTAAGATGTGTGTGTGTGTGAGTTCAGGCAAAGCACAATTACCATGATAGATGTGGACAGAAATTCTGACTGGAAATGAAGTTTGACAGGACACTTACCTGGGGTTCAAACATCCAAGGGAAGTTGACCTTCTTCTCCCCGTCTGACTTTTTGAAAGTATAAGCAGAATAGATGGGGATGTGTTTGCGGGGGTCGTACAGGGTGACATAGCGGGGTTTATCCTCATACCGCTGGCAGATCTTTTTATAGGAGTTGCTGAGGTAGCCTCGAGGTGGAGTCCCCATGTACAGAGAGCCCTTGCAGCGTTCCACATGGTTGAAGTCCCCGACAATTCCTGCCTGGGTCTCATGTAGCAGCACACAAGTCAGCACAATAATGACAAACACCACGGGTAAGGCACAGTTTGCAGGTGCAGTCGTCATAATGGTTGCTTTTCTTTCCTCTATACCTTTCACCTTCTGTGTCCTTTTAGATGCCTTCAAACACCACTCGTACGTCTCTTTCTCACCCGTAACACACCACTGAGAATCCACTATTGTCCAACAAGTACAGCCTCTGTCTCAGCCCTATCAGACTTAACATTTCCCTTCTCACCTCATTTGTTCTTCAAGCAAACTGATCCCTCATTGTAAAGTATTTTACATATATTCAAAGTGCCGTAGTGTCGTAGCAGTAACTCTAAAACGCTGAATGTTATCAGTCATTGAGAGCAGCTTATTGCCGTGAGCTGCAGAGGAAAAATGGATCCTGCAGTAATGACATGACATTTAGGTTTTGCACATACAGCTTTAGTAATAGTTTTTTATGTTTTTATTTTATTTTTATTTTTTGTTAAGTACTAAAGAAAAATGAGTATAAATACCAAGTATCTGGACTCCAACAGCATCTAATTCAGGAAAGGTTTTGTGTGTTTTACTGAGATTATATTGCTGATGTAGTAATGTAGTCTGTCATTATTTCATGTAGGCTAGTGTGACACTGTTAGATTTACATCGATAGTTGTATGGGAGGATGACCCACAGTACAGATGATTAATATTCAAGCAGTTTTCATTTAAATCTCTTCCATTTGTGAAAGATAATAATCAGTCCATGTAACATCACAGACATATTCTTGAATGATTCACAATAAAAAAACATCAAAGACAGTTTATTTAGACTTTGCCAATGTTTATTACTAGAAGTTAGACACAGCATGTAAGTTACTGACTGTACTAATATCCAGTTATGCCTGTCAATTGTTCAAATTATAGCAGGAATACAGTTATTGTATAGTATGTATTGTTACTAGTAGGATGTTTTTCTACTACTTCATCATTCAACCTCCAACAGACCTTTTTTTAGTAGGAAAAGCACCACTGTAAATAATAATAATAATGATGATGAGTGTATTCCATTTAGTTTCAGGGTCTTAATAATTGTGTATGCTGACCCATACATTTCTTAAATCTTTCATAATGACTGCAGTGAAAAAGGCCTAGTGAAGAAGAAGCACGACTAAGATAAAGGCAATTTTGGACACAAGTGCCTTGTGACTGTATTTTTCTCTATTCAATTTTAATCTTTTCTGGTGGGACACAGTCACTTACAAATATCTGAAAATTCTGGTCTACAAATGTAGTCTTCTTAAGGAACTCCTTCAGCTTCTGGACAGAAAGTTCTATCACTTCCTTGTTCTCCTCATTGAGGCCATAGTAAGCATAAGAAGGGAACTTATAGCGCTCATTATAAGGAGCATTGTGGTCATAGTTAGCACAGCAGTAAGCTGACCACAGGTAAGTAGGCACTGCGACACGGTTGTTGTTTTCCCGCCGGATCATCTTTCCCGAGGTGGTGATGCCTGTCACGATGTAGGCTGTTCCGCGGCAGTAGTTGTTAAGCCGTTTGCGGATGATGTGCTCCTGTTCGTTCCACACCTCGTTGTTAAACTTGGGCACCACCGGCACAACGTTAGTCAGGGTGTAGGTGGAAGCCTTGTCATCAGGCTCATCCTGATGCTCGTCTGGGTTGAGGGTACCGCGTTCGTAGAAGATGGCATTGGTATAATCATCCAGAACAGCTTGGGCATCTTCAAATTTCATGTGCATGTAACCATGTGGGAAGGGCTGCATCTCATCTGTGTCAGAGGCTGTGGATAGCTGTGTAGGCAGACAGACAAGAGCCAGTGCACATGAGAGAACGAGGATGGGATTAAAGAATGTTACTACACAACATCTGCATGAACTGGTGCTTTCGTACTCACAAATTATAGCATGCTGTTAAAAGACATTTTAGCACCTCATGTGCATCCTTTTAGTCTTCTTTACCTGAGGTTCATACATCCAAGGTACATCCATGCATTTTTCCCCATCAGAGCGTTTGAAGGTGTAGGCAGAGTAGACAGGTATGTGGTCCACCGTGTTGTACAGAGTCACATACCGGGCCTTCTTGTTGTAACGCTGACAAATAAACTGAAGAGAGTCATGCTGGAGTCCTGTCGGTGGTGTTCCCATGTAGAGGAATTGTCTGCACTCTGGAGATAGCTCTTTTTCCACTCTAGCTCTTACCACTGATGTTAATATGTAGATAACCAGGAAAAAAGCCAGTGCCCAAAATGCCATAATTGGTGATCTCACTCTGATGGGAAGTTAAAACTGTTTAATGTATGTCTTCTGCAAGCTGCTACTAATGAATAAATGTACCTTTGTATCTGCCCGTGCCCAACACATGTTCCACTAATCAGGATTCAGTATGCAAAACCATCCATGCACGTCCTACACCTCAGCAGATCCTCCCACACCTAGGTAGCTAACGGCAAAAACATCAGTGTTTCTACCACTGGTGGGGAAGAAGGTTAAAAAGGTGATCTAACCTCCTCTTAACCTCTTTAAACCCATCCATTTATGTGGTCAGACATGCCTCCAAAACACAGTCGCATGCTGAACTACAAGTTATGACCTAGACATATTGATTTTTTTTTATAATTCATCATAAATGTAGTATAGCTTCAGTAACGTTGTGGAATTTCCTGATATCACTGAGCAATGTGTGAAAATAACTTGACCGTATAACTGTGATTTTCACCTCCTGTTAGGACTGAATACATTTTCTTAATGCAATGAACTGCATATTAGCTCATTTTGTATACAACACAGGTGCTGACAGTCAGATGACTTAACACTGTACAGTATGACTTTATTTGTATGTCGGTTTTTTTATATATAGATTAATAAATGTGCAAGCTTGGTAGTTATAAACATGTAACCATTTTTTCTAAATCTCCAGGGGTTTAGATAGTGACCCATCATTTGCCCTCACACTGGTCAGGGTTTAGAAGCCCCACATAGCATTTGACTAAATAGCAACAGTGCTACGTTCACTATGGACTGAACCTGCTAATTTATTCATAGAGTGAATGCTCATCTGCCTGACCTGCCATTATGGATATTACATTAAATTTAACTTCTAAAATTATTACAAGGAAATCTGGAGATGTTAAATTAATTATTGAGACTTAATTTGAATAAGAAAGGTTAATAAATATGAGATGATTATATAGTCTATGGACAGAAAAAGGCAACAGAACGCTAACTACACAGAGACTATTGTCAGTAATATTTGGTGAGATAAATAATCACACATTGGTGCTCTATTTGCTCAGCACTGACACATAGCATAGACATATTTCTGCAGTAGTATGAAGTATTCTAATATAAGGATATGAGAATACAAAATTTAGTTTGAAAGTCTGGATTCTGTGAATTATTATAATACACACCAAGTCCAAATCAAATCAATTCTGTATGGGACAATCAGGTAATTTTGGTGCAGACTGATGCTGCATTACAGGGGCGCTCCACCAATGTTAGACAAGGTGTTACACTAATAAGCACACACTGTTAATAAAACAAAACAAACAGGTGGTGAGAATTTATAGCATTTCCTACACAGAAGTGTAAGGAAAAATCAATATTTCAGGCTCTGCTGCCTTAGTTAGTAATTACTGTTTTGATCAATGATCAAAATAATCATTCTGACGACTTCATGTGTGCTACCACATTATTGATCATTTTTACTATGGCTCATTCTCCCATACTACTGTAGTATTTAAGTAAATCTAATTCTGCCCTTCAACAACGTTTCTTTCACCTTTATTAGTTTATTTTATTTTTATTATTTTTAATATTGTACATTAACACTGAAGGCATCCAAAGCAATGAAAGAACACACATAGTAAACAACCCAAAATGTGTTTTATAATATTTTCAATGCTTCAAAGAAGCCACTTTTTGCTTTGACAACAGCTTTGCACACACCTAATGAAGAAGTCACGTGGAATAGTTTTCCAACAACAATGAGTTGCCAGGGGTGCTGAGTACTTGTTGGCTTGTTGGACAGTTTTGACTGATTTGATTGACTGACCTTAATTTCCTAAAGTAATGATGGATTGTCTTTTCTCTCTACTTAACTGACAGTAGTTGTGATAGCAGTAATATGATTATTGACTCTGTGTCTGCACAAGACAACTGATGCTCTAAAGAAGGGAAGAAATGTCACAAATTAACTCTTGTCAAGGGAGTCTGTGATTTGAAAACCATTCCAGATGACCACCTCGGGGATCTGATGAGAGAATGCCATGAGTGTGCCAAAGCTAAATGTAACTTAGACTATCTAAAATATAATAAAATAAAAAAACTAAGTATTTAACACTGTTTCTATTAAAGTTTATTTGAGTTAGTTTTGTTTATAGTCAGTCTTTATCTATGTTTGTGGATCCAGTTTAATGTTTCCCATCATAGTGAAACACTGATTAGGTCTCTCCTCTTCTTCTTGAAATGGTTTTCTGAGACACAGCCTCTATAGAAAATAGTCATGTCACTGTCTATGTCTGTCTGGCTCTTCAGGACGCTCTCCAGAGTCTTCAGAGGGACTTCCACCACCCTGTGGTCAGTCTTCTCATTCAGTGCATAGCCCCCATAACTGGGGAACATAAACCTCACCTCATATGGTGAATTACGGTCAAACCATGGGCAGCAGTATGCCAGCCATAAGTGCTTTGGAATTTCTAGACGGTCCCTGTTATCACGCTTAATGGTCGCCCCTGAAACAGTCACCCCTGTGACTATGAAAGATTTACCATGGCAGAAGTTGTTGAGGCGTTGCCGAATGACGTCTAAATATGGGTTCCAGGAGGTCTCGAGGAAGTCTGTTACTAACGGGACTACATTGGTAAGGGTGTAGGTGGACGATTTGTCATCTGGCTCTGCCTGATGCAAGTCAGGATTCAGGAGACCACGTCTGTACTCCACAGCATCTGTGTAGTCGTCCAACACAGCCTGGCTGTCCTCAATCAGCGGAGGAGTGTCTGCACTCAGGGGAAGTGCTTTCATGTTGCCACTCTCATCACCAGAAACCAACTGTAAGCAAAGAGCAAAGGAAAAAAAGGTGGCATGAATCATTTTGAAAGTGACAGCAGCCCAGAGGCTTTGAGCAAACAATGAAGCCAATGCACAACAGCTGCTAATTAAATCTCCAACTGCGTAGAATTCAAGATTCAATGTCAGTAATGTTGTTCTAGAATAATTTATGACTTTAGTAGTTCATTTTAATTCATGTCTGATTTTCAAAATAATTGTCCAATTAATGTTTTTAGTGTGTTTTAGGCAGTTTTTCTGTGTGAGCTGTACCTGTGGCTCATACATCCAGGGAGTGTCCATCCTCTTCTTCCCATCAGATTTCTTAAAGATGTAGGCTGAGTAGAGGGGGAGGCGGCGACTGCTGTCATACAACGTGATGTAGCGCAGTTTGTCTGTGTACTTCTGGCAGATCCTCTTCAGGCTGATGCCTCTGATCCCTGCAGGCGGTGTCTGCATGTAGAAAAAATGACTGCAGTCTCTGAAGCTGTTTGACACAGCGGCACTCACCCGGTGGAACGCCAGCAGCAGGGAGAGGAAAAGGGTGCAGGTGCAAAAGAGATGCATCCTGACACAGCTGGAGATGGAAAAGTAAAAGGAAGGAACGCTAATGCAGATACATGTTTGACATGTGCTGCCACAAACTAATATATACGTAGAAATTCCATGTGATGTTGTCGAATGCTTTTTAATGTGACGTCCTGTATTATTGATGTCCTAGTTAAGTGAAATGACTGTTGGACAGATACTCAGTATGCAAAGCAGCAGCAGGTCAGACTGACTCTATTGGCTGGTCAGTTATCTGGTCTTATAATGTCTGTTCAGCCATGCATCTACAGTATCTCATAAATACACAAAAAATAATGTACTGGTAGACATTTTTATCTAAATATTTTTGTATCTCACACACACTTTCATGTGTTGCATGAAATATCCGGGCTGCTTACAGTTTTTGCTTATGTAGTGTGTACTGTAGATCTGTCTCCAGAGCCACTCTCATATCTATAGGCTCATAGATACTGTAAAAGTGGCACATAGAAATTTACTACAGAGGATTTCAGTGATTTGTGTAATTCTAGCCCACATTTTATTCCATGCTGGATTCTTTAATATTAAAATAACATATAAAATCGTCTTACTTAATAATTACAATTTAATCTTTCTTCGCCCACTGAGAAGCTGCATATTTCTACTTCAGTTACAGTGTGTAAAAAGAAACCTCCCCTTGAGCCCAAGTTTGTTCAGTCCATTATGAACCTACACCACTGCAGTACAACAACCAGACCGCGTCAGATTACAGGAAATTCCCGGCCAACACAAACACATGCACAAAGTCGATCTGGCTGGCAGAGCGAAGACTGTTGCTTCTGTGGAAATGTGCAAGGCGGCGTTGAATGATTACACAGAAACTGAAGTGTGAAACTGTCTGAACGCTGAATGCAACTGCAAGAACAAGTGTGAAAAGAGCTCAAATTAAAGCTCTGGCAGACTTTTGCAAGAGTGCCCTGAAGAGGAATCAAAACAGTTACTGTTTTAACCGTTAGTTCAGTGAGGGTTTCTCATGCATGTCTGTCACCAGCATCTGCTGGTGATGCATCTGCCCTTTAACAGCGAGGTCTGGTCCCACCTCACCATCAAACTGTCAAAAGTGCCTCTGGCCTGATGTATCCTCACAGTGGCTGATGCCTCCAGACCTTCTACCTACCAGGTAACTTACAACAAAGATCCCCAGTGGAACGAAGACTTCTACCAGGCACAGTCAGGTTGCCTCTGAAACAGTCAGGAAGATCGAATACCTGCTATTTCATACACCTATTTTTGGTTTGTTTTCATTCTTGTGCTCTGTGTCTTTTCTCTTTGTTGTGGTAAAATATCCAAAAATCATGACATAATGTTTTCAGCACAAAAAGATATTTCAGAGGTAGTTTAAGTGTTCATTAATGAAAGACAAAGCTCAAATACACATATAAACTAGCACAACTCTGCGAAGAAGAAAAAGAAGATAGTGATTATTTTTCTACTGTTTCTATTGTCTGTATTTATAGAAATAATATCTGTATTATGATAATCAGTCTGATGCAGCAGTTGTCAATGTTTTCTCCTCGACATTAGCATGAATGTAAGTGGGCCAATTATTAGGAACATATTCACTGGTGGTGACCACAGGGAAATCTAAAAATTAAATTAAAGTAAAAATTCATACACCATATAAAACAATATAAAATAATATGATATTGTTCTTACAGTTCCACACAGTTTGACATAGTCCCAGTTCTGCAACACAGGACCTCAATAACACATTCTGTAATAATGCAGCAGATGCCTGCAGCTGTCATCATTGTAATTGCTAATATTACCACAAACTGAGTGATGCCAAGAGAACATGAGGCTTTGGGGAACCCTGGTTAGTTGTAGCCTACATCTTTTTACCATATTAGTTATTATTTGAAAAAATAAATACATTTACATTAGCAAACATAACATGCTATTTGAAGACCGTACTAATGTTTGCAGAATTTATGTAAATATTCATATTCATATTTTTCAGCTACAATAGTCATTTACAATATGAAAAATGTCTACACATTCATTCTGATCAATTTGATGTTATGAAATTTTAATTCTTTCTACTATATTGATTTTAACTGGAAACAATTAAATTTTTAATTTCATGGTGCAGTTGACCATATTGCAGTTAGTCTCAGCTGTTTTATCTTTAAATCTATAATATATTTGATGTGTGATGTTAGAACTGCTGTGTTCAGTTCATTTCATGCAACATGTTTTTGCACCTAACTATATAAAAACTATTGGTGTGGTTATATTTTCATCATTGATTTCCAGTTAATTCCAGGTTTAGAATAGATCTATTTCAAAGGAGCAGGCTACAGCCCAAAACCAAGAAGATATAGTGTAACTACCATTTAAAAGCTCCCTCTACCGACTACACCCTGTAACTACCTCCACTAAAGTACTGCGCATGCTTAGTTCCGCTCAATGCCGCTCAACATGCTTTGCTAGTCATTCAGTTCACTTTCAAGGGTATAAATAGCCAGTAGCTGAAGGGGTCTACATGTATGTTTATGCGCAGCATGATACTACTGAGTGATTTTTTTTTATCAAAAACAACTTGAGGAAAGTTGATCCCGTTATTCTGTGACGACACGCTGCTTCGTGGCGAGCTGTCTGATTTCGATGCTCGTCTTTAATGCAGTCCGTCACGCTGAAGCAACCTCGCTTCTGTGGTGTAGTGGCTAATTAAAAACAACACATCTTAAACGCGCCGTGCAACTCCAAGCGTCGTTGCAAAGTGCGGCACACACCAGTGTCCAGGCTGGTAAATAGGGGTGTGTTTGCCCTGCTACAACCAGGCTACAACATTGGTTAGCCGCTTGTCAATGTCCAGTCACGTGGTGTCACACGGACGGCCATGTTTCCGAAACACAAACAACAAGAAGAGCAGCGACTAGGAGCCAGCAGACACTTACTGATACGCAGCAGCGACCGTTGGAGGAGAGGGAGAAAATAATAAATAATACACAGAGCACGACTTTCTGAAAGTACGATTCTGTTGAATGAATACGTTTACAGTCTTTGAAGAGACCAATGCATACGATATATTGGCTGTAGAGACAGCGTGCAGACGGCCAGTCTGGTAGCTATAAACAGAGAAGGTAAGCCATGGTTCCTCTTTGCAGCTTGTCTTTTAGCTAGCCAGCTAGCTAACTCGAGCTAACAGGCTAATGTCGGCTCTTGCAGCTCGAATGGTTTGGATGTATCTGTGGTGAGTCAGGCATTTTCGCGAAGTGGTTTTTGCGAAACGTTGTAGCTAAAAATCTGCTGTTTTCAATCAGTGCGTTTGTGTTGTTTACATCGCATTAGCCCTAGCTAAACACCGACAGCGGATAGAGGTGGTCGTCCGCACATTGGCGGAGCAGGCCGGGAAGTCTGATTCCAACACTCCGCCCCCTCCGCCATCATATCTGGTGTCTTTTGAACCTACAAGCCAAGGCCTTTACGATCAGCGCATACCGTGTGCTAGCTGAGGTAGCGAGCTAGCTAACCCATGTTTGTTATGCAACATAAATATGATATTGTGGGACATATGTTCTTGTAACGATTGGTTTCTCTCCGCTCGTCAGTTGAGCTTCTCTAATTTGCTTTAAAGGCGAACAATGAAAACGTTAACGTTAAGCTAACGTAGCTCGCTGACGGTACGTTAGCTAACGCTAATGTCAAGTGAAGCTATTTTGTCTATATGTCAGCAATCGTTTCGATCAAACACTTTATCGAGGCTCACTTTGTTAAAGTTACAAACTGGTGTGCACTGGACGTCAGTGTTAATATAGGCTGCATTCCCGCTTGCTATCGTTATCCCGCCACGTTTTGTGTGCATAACTCTAGGAATTACTTAGCTAATGCAGAAGAAATCTCATTTTGTGTCAGCAACATTAGTCCTGCGAGACCTTACCTCAATTTTCTGAATGCAAGTAGAGTATTAGACAGTAATAAAGCATTTTTTATGTTGGGTTTAGGTTGAAATAGTGTTGGTAATGTTATTAAAGGTCCTTTGAGCTACTGTGTTGCTCAACAGACATCCAGTTACCTCACTGTGTATCTTCTCTAATTACTTGGTCTTAACAAGGAACAATTAGACATGGTCATTTGCAGACGTTTCAACAATAGCAGTAAAATGCACATAATTTACATAAAGTCCACATAAATTCTTTATGCATTGTGATAGCAATGCTTTAAAAGTACCAATGGAGCATTACAGTTGATATGTAAGAATAACAGCACGTCAATAGAGACCACTAACTGTGGTGTCAGTGCTGGACTGTAGACGATATGGGCAAAAACATGTCTTAGTACTTTATGGCATCTTGGCAGTGTTGACATTTGATACTGTTTTTAAGCATGCACATCTGTGTTATCATTCAGTATTACGCATTTGTTGCTGGTCTGATCAATGCTCTTTCAGGTTATCATTACTCGGACCCAGGAGTTTTATGTAACGTCTCTTTGGTCGTGGTTGGCTTCACTTATACTTATTGACAAGAAATAAGTTTTACCTTGGCTGTGCAGCAGAATTCAGTCAAAACAGGCATTAACAACTTAAGAAAAATACTAAAGCAAATGACTAATGTTACAAGGTTGACTTGGAAGTACTGGGGGCATTTACTATACAGCTACAGTGAGGTGACTCCTGTTTGTGGTAAGGTTATTTAATCCTTAAATTTACAAGCTTCTGGACAAAATCAGCCAGTTATTCGTTGTTTCAGACATGCATTGCAGTCCTGAACTTATCTAGATATTACGCTGCAATGGCTATATGTGAGAATGCTCATGTTGACAGCTGCTGGATCAGACATTGAACAGACTTTACCCTGCCAGCTCCATAATACAAAGTCTGTGTAATGTTCGATAGAGCCCGCATTTCTGGGAAAAAGTATTTTCCCCCATACTTTTAGTATAGATCGCAGCCTCCTGGATGGTCTTTCCAGGCTCTTTATTTCCAGTAGGTGAGAACACATGTGAAAGGTCAACTCTGGACCATGTCCAGATCTGATTATCCAGACGAGTTCATGTGAGAAAACTATTAGTATTTTGATTTCTTAAAATTAAATGGTGTGGTTGTGCGTATACATTTATGTAGTTTAACAACCAGAAGATGCTAGAGTATTAAGGCCAGTTCATACTTTCTGCTTCTCCATGAAAACAACACATCTTCAATACATGATTTAAGTTTAAGTTACCTCTCCGGCTCGTGAGGGTTCACATGACATCTATGTGCAGCCCAGACATTTGTGTTCGCACAGAGCTGTTCTCAGTGCACTAAGTGTGAATTTGCCAGAAAAGTAATAGTCTGCACTTAGATATTTATTCTGCATGAAGAACTGCAGCTTTCCACGTTTATTTGAATAGGCAAGTGCATTTGTGAGGCTGGAACTGCCATCACAGGGGGCTTGTGCTAAATGATGCAACTACATGTGGAGAACAAGTTGGAACTGGTTCGGCCTTTTTTGTACTGCAATGCCATCTGGCGAGGCGCCATGTTGGCTAGTAGCATGCATGCAAGCACTCGTGCCTGGTGGTCGTAAATACCGTATTTCTGATTTTTACCTCAAGGTCACCATGACCAAATGATAAAACTGTTGCTGTTGCTGTTGGTCCATAGAGCGGTACTGTCCTTGATTGTTGCAAACCACTGTGCTGTGTATTGGAATCCATTAAGCTTTTAGACATATCCGTTTCTCCAACTGGACTTCCCAGATTGTATTTTATTGTGTCATTGGTATTTTGGGGGGGTGGGGGTGGGGGTGGGGGGGTCTTTAGAGCCGTGGATGGTCTTAAAATTTTACACTGAATAAATACACCAGTCGTCCACAACAATGGTCGTGTTTACATGCACTTAAGTAACCAGGTTAGTTTCTCGGGTACTTCACTTCTTTTACTTGGGGAAATCAGGTTTCTCTAATCCCCTACCCAGGTTTCCCCTTTTGTATGACAAGAAATTGGCTAACTCGGGATAGCTGACTGTAGCTGTAAGTAACTGGTTACTTAAGTGCATGTAAATGCACAGATAAACACAGGCATCATCATTTTTAAATTTTAATGCTGTCTATGATCTACAGGTGTCAAAACACACTGTGCATCATAGCTTGCTGTGTATGGATCTGTGTACAACCCCAATTTCCAAAAGTTGGAATGCTGCGTAAAACAAAATGCAATCATTTGCAAATCAAAGTTTTACACTTTGCCACAGACCATTTAAAATGAGCTTTAGCCCAAAGAAGACGGCTGCATTTCTGGATCGTGTTCATATGGCTTCTTCTTAACTTTGCTCTTTTGAATGGCACAGTGAGCTGTGTTCAGTTGTTTTTGGAACTTTTCCTGAGCCCATGCAGTGATGCTCATCACAGAATCCTGCCTGTTTTTAATACAGTGCTGTCTGAGGGGCCCAAAGATCATTAGCAACCAGTATTGTGTTCCGGCCTTGTCTTTTGTGCACAGAGAAAAACAACAATTACCTATATAAATGTAAAGATACAATTGCTGCCTTTAAACAATTGTTTTATTGTTTCATGTTATGTCACCATGTCAACCAATCCTGTTGAGATTTTGTGACATAAAAAACACTTAACTTGAAATACTAAGAAAATATTTGTGTGATATGCTAGTTTTAACATTCAGTACAGTGTAGGGCTTTTTTTGTGTTGAATTTATATTTGTTCAGAGAGTAGGTCTTAATTAAACCTTTTTTTTACTGCCATTTAGTCCTCAGATTAGACTACCATCCACAAAAAAGTAGAGCAGATTGTGAAGATTGGATGTCCCCTGTGCCAACTGTGTTAAATGTGAGGTGATGTTGGTCTGGTGGATGTGGTTAGAAGGTAGGAAAGCTGCTAACTCTACTTAAATGTAGTTGGGGATCATAGGGTTTACTGTTCGCATGTACACGTATTAACTGTTGGAAGTTAAGTTGTCTGGATGTTGGTTTTGCTGCCAAGACATTTTTCAGGAACTGTCCCCAGCCAGCTACATGGGTTAGAAGCAGCTGGATCACAACATCACTGAAATAAACTCCCTACATTTCTGGATTTCTGGAAGTCTCGTGAGCAGCAGAAACACTGGGCCGTGATTGAGCACTAGACTAGAAATAGCTTGGCGTTTCATTTATTCAGCAAAGGAATACTAGTGTTTTTCTCTCAGCTCAGTGTGCTGTAAGAGATTGATCAAATTGGGCCGCTACCTTTGAGTGAGTCTAGGGCACGCAGAAAAAATTGTGTGTCAAGGCTACACAACGGCAAATCAAATTAAACTTCCTTTCCTATCACAGTATAGGCAGACTGCCAAGCTGTTAGAATACATCTCACTGGCAGTTAATTTGTTAAGTGTACACAAGTGTGCTCCATTTTTCTTTTACTTGTTTGTTCTCATCTCTCAAATTCTGTTTTTTTTGTCTTTTTTTCTTTTAGTGGTGCAAAGGGTGGAGCACAGGAAATAAAGGAGTTACCTGGAGGGTCTCCGTCAATCCACATTTCAGTTGGAGTGAGAGAAAAAGGCACGGAAGAGGAGAGAAAGAGAGAGAAAGGAGAGGAAGATTGCGAGTCGCGTCTGCTTTTGGCAGCTGATCCAGCAGCCTGATCCATAGTTTTGGCTGTTTTGTTCCTGCATTCGCTTTTTTGATGAATCGGTTTGTATTTTTAACTTCAATGTGAGATATAACTGCTGTAGAAGAAGAAAAAAGAGAAAACATTACATGCAAGAGTGTTTTATTTTCTTCATCGTCAATTTCCAAGGTTCTTTTTTGTTTGTTTTTTATTTTTAACAACCTTTTTTGGCTGTGAGTAGCAGGAACTTCCAATCTCCGAACTATTGTCAAACCCCCTTCCTTACCTAGTTTGGATAACCTGGTGTTCCTCAAGCACCTGAAACTGGCAGCTATTCTCTTTGTGTCTGTGTGTTTGGGGAGCTCTGTGACCACAGTTTAAGCACCACTCAGCCTTCTAGTCACCTAAGCCTAACTAAAGCCAGCCAGCTCTAGCCTGGTCCAGCCCAGTCCAGCCTGCTCCGATCATCTGGACAGGGTAAGGCAATTGTGAAGGCGCTTTTTGCTATACACTTATTTTACACTTATGTTTTCCTTGGAAAAATTAAAATAAAAATTGTTTTTCTCCCTTTAGATACTCAGTTCTGTGTGGACGAGAGGAATATGACTGCTGAGACTCTTAACTTCGGCCCAGAATGGTAACTGAACCGATTTCTTTGAAATTTCAACTCAATCTGAATACACAGAGACTTAGATCCTGACTTGGTTGTCTTTTCAAACTTCCTGCTACTCTGAGCATCTTTAGGACTCCCCCTAATGGTTTATAGGAATCTTGACTGAAATTTAGTCTAATCTTTTACTTGTAGGTGGTAAATGGGTTATTTGAATGTGCTAATAAAATTTAAGGTATCAATATAAAATACCTTTTATGGACCAAAGTGGAATCTATTATGACAGACTGAGCAATTTTAAAAAGACAAAATCCAAGTGTCTGCTTGGTCCAGCTCAGTAAATGCACTGCTGCATTTGCTGCATTTCTTTGGCTTGTATGACAGTAAACTAACTGTTTTAGACTGATGGTTGGACACATCGAGGTATTCTAAGTAATATCCTTTGGGTCTTTTTTTTTTCTTGACAACTTTCAGCCAAGTATTAAATCAATAATTGAAATGATAGCATTTGACTAGGAGACAAACCAGTCTCATCATCCCGAGGAGAGAAATGTATATCAGCAAATCATAACTATCCACATGGAAGTAACAGTGATGATCTAATAGAGTTCAGGGGTTTTGTAGATGCACTTTGTTTTCAGTTGTAGCCTTCAGACAATTTTTGTTTGTAATCACTAACTGTGTCTGAACAGTTTCACCTGAAGTCAGAATGTAGGTGTTGTTACAGCAGGGTCCTGTCCACCTCTGTCTGCGTCTCTCCTGTTTCTCTTTCCGTCTCCTCCTCCTCTGTGAATGTTTGTGTAGCGATTAATGGGGGTAGGGGGGCGTAGTCTAGTTTGGTAGCTCTCCATCTCTAACAGCCTGTGACTGCTGTGTGCATTCTTGATGCAGTGCCAGCCTCGCAGAATATTTCTCTCTGTACACATCTGCAGCTGCTTTCCTCTCAGTGGCCCTTCTCGCCCACTTTCATCCTTCTACCCTTTTCAATATAGCTACAGAGCTGTTGGTTTATGTGCTCACCACGTACAGCTGTCTTTTACAAGCCTTTTAGCGTTATAAAATTATTTAGACAATTTGAGCTTTTGTTGGCAGCAGAATCTGATATGTTAGTCATCGTAGTAGAATTCAAAATGGAAATAAGTCTGCCACACATTTAGATGCTAGCACTGTTTAGTCGGCCAAATATTGTTCTATAAAACAATGTATAGATGTACGTGTATGTAACATGTTTTAGTTTTCATGCTTTGATTACGGAGCAATGCAAATTTGATTGAGGTAAATACTACTGGATACAAAGATGCAAAAATATTTATAAGTACTCCACCCACTGGTATGTTTCCTCTGCTCTCTTTTTATTATGCATATTAGTCGCTGCAGCACTTATTTGTAACCGCGTAGATATGCCGCATGCTGCCAAGTGGTCTTTCAGGGTACTTTCCTTTACCTTTTACACTGCACTCCCAGCTCCACATCTCTGAGTTGCATATGGTTTTGATGTGGGGCCTGTGAGTCAATGACACATTTTGTAAAGGCATGTGAATGGAGCCATTGTTAAACAGCAGGCCTTGGAAGCTGGCCTGCTAGTAATAGTTTTTTAAAATGAAATCTTGAGATTAGAAAGCTAATATGTTATCTTTGTTGAGCCAAGTGTATTCCGGGGGACCTGCGTAGGAAGATGGGTGATTTATTACAGAACATTTAGCTTTTTTTTCTTCTCTGCTGCAAGATGGATTAAATTTTTTTTTACAATCTTGATTAAAGAGTTTTGTCACAGTTTCAAAATTCTACTCCCTCTCTCTTCTGTTCAGCAGGGGAATTTAAACCAAGTTTTTTTTCATAAGAAATAATTTGACATCATATTTGAGCTTAGGTCAGTAGGCGTAGCTTTAAATATTCGTTGTGTAACAGCAGAATAGCATCTTCCTAAACACTGTCACTTGAGCTGCAGTCTTAATTACTGGTTTATTTGATTTCTTATGTGTTTAAACCCATTCAAACATTTGTACACGTTAGCATTTTCTAAAGATAAGTGTTAGCTTTCAAATGTAACACAAATCTCAGATAAAGTATTGATGTTAAAATAGCAGTTTTAATTCTCAGCCACTCCTGTGCTCCTGCTCACACAGGCTCCGTGCACTGTCCAGTGGGGGGAGTGTGACATCCCCTCCTCCTTCCCCCGCCATGCCAAAGTACAAGCTGGCCGAGTATCGCTACGGCCGAGAGGAGATGTTAGCACTTTATGTCAAAGACAACAAGGTTGGTGGAGCAGCTCTTCAAGTGATTTATGATTTGCAGTAATTTCAAAGGTCATTGTTACATAGTAGCATGTTATATTATTTATAAACTTTACTTCCTTAAACATTAGACTGTGTGTGTGTTTGTACACATCAGTTAGTTAAAGTCACTGTGCGTTTTGGAAAGATGCATTCTGTCCTCTTAAGTGTCTGCTGCTGTTTTTAGGTCCCAGAGGACATGCAGGATAAGGAGTTTGCTGCTATTCTGCAAGAAGAGCCCATGCAGCCACTGGCACTGGTGCCTCTCACTGAGGAGGAGCAGGTCTGAGACACAGAAAATACAATGACACCTACTACCTAACGTAGAAGCGCTTCAGCTCATCGTGTGGTATTCGATGTTGCACCTCAGTTCCATAGCGAAGCTTGTGTTGGTGGACAAATGTGGCTCTGAGCTCGCATTCCTCACATTCCTCCCTTTTTGCTCTTTCCGTTCTCTTTCTGCAGAGGAACTTCTCCATGTCTGTGAACAGTGTGGCGGTACTGAGGCTCATGGGAAAGGGAGTGGGTGGAGTTGCCCCAGCTGGAGTCGTCCGAGGACGAGGGGCCACACGGGGCGGTCGAGGTAAGAACTTAACAAAAAAAACCCTTCCCTGTCACCCATTGGAGAGAAACGGCAACAAATAAAGTAGAGTAGTGATTCAGTCTAAGTGCACTCGTGATAAATCCACAAGCACTTGTGCTAAAGCTACGTCCAACAGCAACAGAAATGGAGGCCAGAGCTCTTGGCTGAAGGTACAATGGCTGGTTTTCCATGGAAAACAGTTTATTCAAGCCAACCAGCCAAGTGTTTATTTCCCCTTTTTCTTCCACCATCTTGATGCAGCACACTTCCTCTTGGCCTGTCTAAATAGTCCTCCTTTTGTCCAGCCACACCTGTATAAAAGCACCAGGCTTTTTGAACTAACCTTGTGCACACACAGCACTCTACGCATATGAATAGCCAATGTAAACAGTAGCCGTTTGGTCCAATACAACCAAGAAAGCAAGTGAGAAGAATGATAGTGTGTGGTTTCCATAATGCGCTGGTGTGTGTGAGTCTGCAGTCGGCAGCTAGAAGAGCATACGTTCTAATTTAATAGTGGTGAAAGATGTTTGTTCGTTTTCACACAATTACCAATTATTAAGCTTATTCTACAGAAGACCTGATTAGACAGCAGAAAGCGAGTGACACAATCACAAATGGCTGTTTTCTTGCATTCTGTTTATATAATCAGGTCGAGGTCGTGGTGAAGGTGGATTCTACCAAAGAAGTATTGAAGATACGGAGGTGGGTTTCGGCCGCAGCGTCCGTGAGATACATCGCAGCCAGAGCTGGGATGACCGGTAAGAAAAAACCCAGCACACACTATTCAAGGTCAAAGAAATTATGCCTCCAAGAGCTACAAGGCATGTATCATCAGTGCTGAGATGAGCTGTCATGCAGGGAAATAAACTCTGTAATCAGCTCTGTTATGTTTTTAGCTTTTTGCTGTTGTGGAGTAAATTATCCTGCTTTTACAGACATCATCATATCTGCCTGGACTGAAGAAAAGTGTCCATTCCATTTATTCAGTAGCTTTTCTTGTATGGACCTCAATAAAACGTCTGAATTAGCTTCAGTTGTGACAAGGCGCATGTCGCAGCCGGGCGTATATCTCTAGAAAAAAATGTTTATCTGCTGATTTCTTCCCATTTCCCTCCTTTTCTCAGGGGTGAACGTCGTTTTGAGAAGCCGCTGCGGCGGGAGGTCGCTCGTCCTGGCTTTGAAGAGTCTGGAGCTCCCGGGGGTCCAGGGAGGAAGGAGTACACAAGGGCTGACAGCGATAACTGGCGCACCCTCCGGGAAGAGCAAGCTGAGGACGAGGGGGAGCCGACCAACAACTGGAGAGTTGGTGGAGGCCGCAGGGATGGTACGATAAATACAAATGTTTATTTATTAGTTTTAGCTCTGTCTCAAACTCAGGTATTGAAAATGAAATGAAAGCTATACATGAGGAAAAGAAAAGGCTTGTGATTTTCTCTTTAAATGCGTGATGGGCAGTTGCACACCTTTGACAGGATATTATTCACCGTTATGTCACCAGTTTAATGAACCCATTGCATGGGTTCATTAAACTGGTGACTTCTAGATTCAGTCTCCTGCTAATTTTAGTGTTTCATCAAAACAAGGTGGATTCAGCTAAAGTGTTAAAACAATGAGTATTAAACGTGGCACTGCAACAGTCCACGCTTTTGAATCATGGACAGTTCATTTCCTGAAGCAGATGGGTAAAATAAAAAGAACTCACAGCTTCAGCTGATGCAGTGATTGAATTCATATGTGGGCTGCGTGTCCGCTTTGTGTTGAATTCACATTAGTTCTTCTTGCACAAGTTTACATTAGGCCTGGAGTACATCTGTAAATATGTTGCATTTAATTTGGAGTTTGATTATAAAACACCATATACTGTGACAGCTGATAATGGTTTTAAATTTAAAAAATTAATTTAATTTAAAATTAAATTAAAAAATTAAAAATTAAAATGAGATCTGAGCAGCAGGCAATCATTTTATATTACTACTCATTCCAGTGTTTACACACTGTGTTTACCACTAAACCACAGTTCATTAATGTGTGCACCAGGTCTAATTCACACAGCAGATAAAGTGACATCTAGTGGCAGTGAAGTGAACACACACCAGCTGGGGTTTGGTTGAAACACAAAGGCGCTTTAAAGCCTCCAAATTTACTTAAAAGACTTAACACAAAGACTGTCAGATACTTATTTCTGTACCTTTTGTAATAGGAACCTAGTCATTTATTTATATATTCGCTTCCCCTCTGATTATTGCTATCTTCACTGACAAATGGCTTTCTTCGCTTTTCAGGCTGGCGGGACAACGGTGGTCCAGGTGAGGGTCGGAGGAGGAAGATTGATTTTGACTTCCGGGACTCAGATGGTCATGGTGGTGGGCGCCGGCATGGAGGCAGTGAAGGACTAGAGGACGACAGAGACGGCCTGCCTGAGTGGTGTACGGATGAGGAGGACCCGGAGATGGGCACTTTCGACTCCTCTGGAGCTTTCATGACTATGAAGGTGTGTTTTTATTTTTGCTTGTGTGTGTATTTGGGTTGAGGTGAACTTTTTTTAATCCACAAACGTTACCTTTACCTGTTCTTGTTGAAGTGAAGACTTTATTAGAGCATCTTGTATTTTGATAATAACTGATTTTCTTGATGTCCATGAGCATTTGTTGCACTCATTCATTTGCACTTAACTGCCTGTCTTCTGCTGTTAGAAGAGTTGTGACGAGGAGTTAGATTTTAAGGGGATAGATGAGGAGGATGAGGAGGAGACCCTTGCTGAGAGGAACAGTGCTGAAGGAGACGAGGACAAGGGTGAGGAAACGCCTCCTGTTTGTTTATTTGAAGGTTTAGTGTCTGTTAGCACCTTGTTCCATACAGTCATTCCCAGCTGGCCTCTGGTCCGGGAAGACACGATTACAACTTTAAATATTATCTTATTTTAATTTGAATTTTACTTCTTCCTATTTCACTGCTGCTTCACAGAGAGTAAAGAGTCTGGCTGTGCTGCAGTTGATGTTGAGGTGAAGCCAGCATCACCCTCCTCTTCTCCCCCAACACACTGTACTCCCCCATCTCTGGAGCCCCAGCCCAGCAACGCAGGCCCAGTGGTGGATAACATTCAGTTGAGCAACAGCCACTCTGTCAAAGTCAACAGCACACCTGGTGAAGGTATTTCTACTTCTATGTCTCTCTCTCTCTCACTTGTGTTGGAAGAAACAAGTAGACCGTTGTGTTGCTACTAACAACACAAAGATTTCTTATAAATCTGTTGTGTATTTTAAGCTCAACTATCTTGTTGGCTTTACTGAAATGCTTCAGTTTTCTCATTTTATATCCTGCTTTTGTCAAGTTTGTTTGGTAGTGTAAATGTTTTATATGTGAAATAACCGCTTAAAAGTAACTGCTTGACAGAATCTACAGTAGATATCTTAACCTCAAAGTACTTTTAGATTCATTTAAGGAACTTTAACTATACATGAATATTAGAAAAGATTCTTCACAGTCCAAACTTGAATAAAATATATTGTTTTATAAAATTACAGATCCTGATTTTACAAGATTTTCAGCTTGTGACCTTTTAACATTTGGCCTTTTAGTCTCAGGTCTGTGTGTGTTTGTGTGAGGAAATTCAGTCATGTTGATATTTTGATTTGATATACAATATGTTTAGCCCCAGTCATTTAATATCTTGTTTACTGACCCCGCTGTTCCTGCTGAATCAGATACAGAGCCAGTAGGTGGCTCTGCCCCCAACATCCAGCATCACTGTCCCAGAAATAGACGTGCTAAAAATAGGGCCCATTGTTTTACTAATGTTTCTTCTTGTTTTTGTGTCAGACGTGACTCCAGTTGGCGGCTCCAAGGCCCAGCCGAGCTCCATCCCCGCCACCTCCTCGAACCTGCCTCCCCCACCTCCTTCCTCTGCTGCTCCTCTCCTCCCTCCTTCTGGAGGAGACACCGAGGATGATGAAGGCATGAAGCACCTACAGCAGGTAGGAATAGCAGGAGGCACTTTTCAAGCAGCTGTCTAAGACATAATTATTCACACGTTTAACTCACACGGGCTGCAGCTGCTAATTAAATTTCCACTGATTATTCTAGATTCTTTGCATTGAATAAACAATGACTATGTGTATGTGTTTGCGTAGGAGGCAGAGAAGATGGTGGCATCTCTGCAGGACACCTCTTTGGAGGAGGAGTGTTTCACCCAGGCTCTGCAGCAGCAGCAGGAGAGCAGGAACACAGCAGCTGCTCTGCCACTGACTCATGAGGCCGCTATGAAGTGGTTCTATAAGGACCCACAGGGAGAGATCCAGGGTACATTCATACACTGTGGAATTTAGACAATCTACATACAAGCATAGCATACTCTCAAATGACAATAGCAGTCTGTTGTCTGAACTACTTTAAATCAGATAAGTAAACACATGGTTTGTGTGTTAACTTGCGTCTCTGTCCTCCACCACCAGGTCCGTTCACTACAGTGGAGATGTGCGAGTGGTTCCAGGCTGGCTACTTCACTATGACCCTGCTGGTGAAGCGGGGCTGCGATGAGGGCTTCCAACCCCTGGGGGACGTCATCAAGATGTGGGGCCGCGTACCCTTTGCCCCGGGGCCCTCCCCGCCGCCCCTGCTGGTGAGACAGCCACCACCAACGCAGCGCCCGCAGCCCACCCGGGGGCCCGCTGGGACTGTGAGTCAGAGCTCAGGCAACATAGAGGATGGGGAGAGGAGAATGCAGAGGAGAGGGGTGATTGATGATCAGCTTGAATTCTTTTGAAATTTTGAAAGTTTCAGTCAGACGACAACTCAAACAACAAAACAAATGAACTGATACTGCAATAATTAAAACAATTTTTTTATGGTGGCCTGAACTGTAAATGTGGTCACGTGCTCCTGATTCTGTTTTGAATGTGGCGCAGTATGTGTGTTTAATGCAACATTTTGAGAAACAAATTCCTTAATAATACATTTGTCAAAATACCACAAAAGCCTTTGTTGTTTGTAGAGCACAGTCTGGCTGGAACCTACATTTCCTGTAAAAATGGTGTCATGTATTAATACCATTGTTAATGGATGAATAACCGTGTTTTGGTATCCTGAGTATGAAGGTGCATTGTACTGACTTTCTCTCTTTTGCGCTCTCTTCTTTCAGGGGAACCTGGACCAGGAGCGCCTGAAAAAGCAACAGGAGCTGGCGGCTCTTTATCAGCAGCTCCAGCAGCAGCAGCAGCTATTCCAGCTCATTAACAGGTGGGCATATGAGGCGGGGGTGCTTTCATCTGACGTGTCTGAACTAGTGTACATTTATTTTTTCTGTCCGTTCTAGCTTCTGTCATTACATATGAGGAAATTGTGACTTTTGGATTTACCATGTGTGTATTCCAGGTGCAGTGATCAGAGTATGTTGCCTTCGATGAACAGGTCGATGTCAGTGCCAGATACAGGGTCCATGTGGGACATGCATACCTCAGCTTCACAGTCGTCAGGTACCTTCTACACTGCAACTGGTTATACAGATACACACGTGTGGCTTGATAATGTGGCTTAATAAATCTAGTGTTGTTTCCCTGTAGGCGGTGAAGCCAGTCTTTGGGACATAACAATGAATCCTTCTACTCAGGGTCCAACTCTAGAACAGCTTCAAAAGGTGGGCAGACAATCATGTTTGTACTGTGTGCATTTGTAGAATTGAACATTGTCGTTCATGTTGGTTTCATCGTATCACACTGTGAACAACAATATTCAAACGAAAATTAAAAGATTGAAGGAGATGTTTTATTATTAGCAGGACAAAAATAGGGATTTTCAACAGTGCTACCATTCATTCTGACAAATGATTAGTCACTGTAATCTAAGTTTGTGCCTGATATTCTGTCTGACTATTGCTTTTTCCCCTTCAGCTCCAGCAGGAGAGGCGAGACGCTGAACTCAGGGCGAAACGAGAGGAGGAGGAGCAGCGTAAGCGGCGGGAGGAGAAGAGGAGACAACAGGAGGAGCAGAAGAGGAGGGAGGAGGAGGAGCTCTTCAGGCGCAAGCAGGTGAGATGAAGGAACTGTTTTTTTTTTTGGTTCCTTTAAAAACCTGGTAAATGTCAGATGCTTTTCTGTGATTTTGACTTGCGTTTGCTATAAATATCTGTACTCTCCCTTAGTGCCGTCAGCAGCAGGAACTGATTATGAAGTTACTGCAGCAAACCCCACAGCAGCAGGGTCCGGGGGCAGGCAGCTCCGGCTGGAGTGGGGCTCCCTCCTCTGGGCTCAGCAAGGCAGGAAAGCCGACTCTGCTGGAAATGCACCAGGAAACGGAGAGGCTCCTGAAGCAGCAGCAGCAACAGAGAGCCCAGCAGCAGAGAGACCGGGTGAGTGTCAGTTATAGTGAGGGTTTTCTACAGAGATGACTTTAGCATTTTTGTAGGGATTACTCATCATAATCAACCTGATTTCTCTCCGCTTTCAGCACACTGGTATGTCAATGGGGAGCTCCTCCATTGGCGGACAGTGGGTGGACGGTGTGGGAATGTGGGGCGGGCCTGGAGGTATGGAGGGCAAGGGTAGCAGTGGAGGTTCTTCAGTCAGCATGGGCATGTGGGATGAAGCTGTGAAGAACCAGACCAGCCTGCGTGGCAACAGCAACAACAACATGGGCTTGAAGAACAGCCGCAGCAGCCCGTCTCTCAGGTACACAATATCGGATTAAACACGCTGAAATGAATTGTTGTAATGGTCTGCTTTAATTTTTCTCATCTTGCTTCTCTGCAGTCATCCATACATGATGCGCAAGCGGACGGATGAGGAAGACAAGCTGCTGAAGTTGCTGCAGGGCATGAAGCAGGACGGCTTCACTACCTGGTGTGAACAGATGCTGCACGCTCTCAACACCTCTGCCAACAACTCCTCCTCCTCTCTGGATGGTATGCTGTTCAGCTTTTATGCTAAAGACACTTTTATATAATCTTTGTGTCATTGTTTAAGTAAATTAATTTGCAGCGTGCTTAAGATTTAAACTGTGTTTCTCTCACTTTAGTCGCCACAATTGTGGCCTACCTGAAGGAGGTGGAGTCTCCCTATGCAGTGCTGGACTTCATCCGGTCCTACCTAGGGGACACAGTGGAAGCCAAAGAATTCGCCAAACAGTTTCTGGAGCGACGTGCCAAACAGAAAGCCAACCAACAGAGACAGCAGCAGCAGGTAGATATGAGCTTCAAACATTTGTAACTCAAGAGCAGTATGTGTCAGACGTATAACCAGCTAGAAACATCTACCTCGGTTCAGGATCAAAACAAAAAAGTTACTTACTGGTTGAAACTTTGACTAAGATTTTGTTCAGTCTGTGTGGAGCATGGTGGCTTCTCGTTGCTGCTGTCAGAACTTAGTACCTACATATCATCTTTTCGTAGGAAACAAAAAATTGCACCATTTACGGGGTGATGATACACACATAGTATTGAAAAGCTTTAAATGACTGAGAGTGTTGTGACTGGTACAAATGTCTCCTTTCTTCTTCTTTATCATATCAGTTATCAAAGGAAGTGGCTGGATTGAACATGAACTTCCCTCTGCAGGTAAACCTAAAAATGTTTCTATGCGCTTTAACTCTGACTGGGTTGAATTGTTGGTGTGGAGAAAAGAGTCATTGTCTTTATCTCCTGCTGTCACAGCAGCTTTGTCATGTTTTTTTTTAACAGCTAACTTAAAGTATGCTGCACATTATTTGACCTAGAGGTTTCCACTCACTAGGAGACAGTAGTTGCTCCACAGGTTAACTATGACATTTCCCCAGTTTGACAGATTTATCACAAGTTTAGTATCTAAAATGTGGAATGTTAAAGCTTATATTTAAATTAAGCACAGTTAATTTCAACTTCACCATTTTCTATGTGTCAGTGTAAGCTCAACATGCAGTTGCTAAACCTCCTCTCTTCTCTGTTAGGACTCGATGCGAGGTATGAATCCAAGCGCCCTGCAGTCCATGTTTCAAGCCAACCACATGGGCAAGGCTGGTCTCTATGACAACCAGGGTGGAAAGATGAAGAAGAAACAGCCCATGATGCTGCACTCTGACCCCAGCATCTTAGGTATGTGATATGCACCTCACCAGCATTTAAGACCTCTTACTTTTTACTTTATTTATATATAAATGCTCAAAATCTATATGTAGTTTACATAGCGAGAGCACAGGTGAGCGTTGTGGTTGTACAAAACACCTCCTGCTAACTAATTCACCAGCTACACAAAAACAACAAAGAAAGAAGTGCAGCAGCAGGAAGCGTTGCATCTTCTTGATGACTTGTTTGCGCCCACCCAAGGTGGTGAGGAGGCTGTGCTCACAGGGGGGGCTTATGTGTGAAGTTTATTTATGTCAGCGCAGGAGCTTGCTCCTGGAAACAGGCGGCCAAACAATTGTGATATAGAGTTAGTCTTTTTTTAGTGGGGGAAGAGGGAAGTTATCCTGTCGCCACCAAAGATGAATTAGTCAAAAGTTTACAAATGTACATTGACCATGTCATAAAACTGCTTCTTACATTTTCAAAATATTCAAATGGTCTTTGCATTTTCAGAGCTCCTAAACTGAGACGATCTGATCCTTTCTGGATTGCATCTCTACCCCCTGCCTATGCTGTCTAAGCCGGTTCTTCAAACTCCCCCATGTCCCATCCTCTGATCTCACTCTGCTCTTTTCCATCTCTTCTCTCCACCTCCCCCCTGCAGGGTACTCATTCCACAACACGGGCGAGTGTCTGAGCCTGAATGAGATGGAGATGGTGGAGGATTACTGATGTGACGCAGCGCAGCAGCAATAGCTACCTGAGGCCTTCTTGTCTTTTAATCAGACAAACCTGATGACGAATGTGCACTGCTGGGGGAACCGGGGGCGTGGGGGTAGGAAGGGAGCAAGCGTGAGGGGAGGTGCAGGGTGGAGGTGCCTGGACCTGCACCTCCCACTCTTTCCATCCCTCTGGAAAGAATAAAAAAGGGCTCCCTGCTACATCAGTTGATCACATAAGCAGGGGAGAGGGGGGTGAGGAGGGGTGAGGTTAAAAGGAAGATGGGTATCCTCTGGCACTCAAAAGATTAAGCACCTTATACTGAACTAATGCACTTTATTGAGATGGGATTTGAATAGGTTTCTTTTTTTTTTTTTCCCATGTGTGGGTTTGTGTGTTCAGCAGTGCCCATGAGGTGTGTGTGTGTAGATAACACATTACCCATGTGCACCAGAACTGGAAGGGGGCGGTGAACCAGTCAGTTGGGTGAATGGTCGGGCTGTTAGGTTTTCAAAGTCAGGGGGACCTTTAGTTGAAACCTTATCAGACAGCAAATCCTTTCTCGAAAGACAAACACTGTTGATATTTCTCTTGTTTAGCATTTTTTTTACGTTTATATAAAAAGTAAAGCTATTGAAAAATGGATTATAAAAACTTGAAGATTTGCACTTGCCTATATAAATAACAAAAACCACAAAAAAATCAAAAGGGGTTAGTGATAGAAGTGAATATTTTTGTGAATGTGTATGAATGACTGTGAGTGTGACTGATGTGTGGTGCTTGGTTTGTGTCAGTGATACCAGTCTGCACAATGTTTGTTTATTTCTTTCTTTTGTCGCTTACCAAGATGTATGAAACATAAGAGGCCATTTTTTTGTCTTTTTTTGTTCAAATGGTAATTTTGTATTCTCATGTTTAGAGAGCATATGTGTGCGTCCCTTCTCCAAACAGGGACATTTGAGAGTGAATGAGAGAGAGACAGAGAGAGAAGAGAGAGGGCAATTGCACAACACATCCTTTCTCTCACCAGCTCTTCATCCCCAGATAGACGAAATAGAAATGCATACATTTGTAAATGTTAGCTTTGCGCTCATCACATGATGACCACCACTTGTTTGTTTCCCTCAGCTTCTCCCCGTGGGGAGCTGTCTCCAGACCTGTGAGGACTGGCAGACAGGGCGAATCACGAGGGACATTACTGTGTGTGCATCACGATGAGAGAGCGAGAAAGTGTGTGTGTGTGAATGTGTGTGAGAGAGAGAGAGAGTGCATGTTCATTTACAGTTCATAAAAATGAGTTAAGATTACAGGTACTCATTTTGAATACATGTGCTTTTTTTGTATGTGTATGAATGCACATTTGTGCCTAAGAACTTGGATAGGGTGTGTGGCCATTGAGACATTAACTCTTTTTTGAGAGTGAGTGTGACGCGTGTCAGTGCTCAGCACAGTGTATGTAAGTTTATATCGTAAATATTTCTAGTTCAGTCTAGGGGTGATCCATCAGAGGGTTAGTCCAGTCTTTTTTCCTGGGGTGTGATCACGTTGCCTTTTGTCAGCTCTCGAACTTGTGAATGAAAGGTGTCGAGTTTCTGACTCTGGAAAAAACGCATCTGTATGTGCAGCTGCACAGAACGGTGCATGAAATGTTAGCATATTGTGTTACTTATTCGTTGTTGCAATTTGATAATGACGAGTTTTCTTTTTTTAATGGAAAAATATATATGAATTATATACATTATATACAAAGTTTAAAAGTATTTGGACTAAGATAAAGAGCACTTGGGGCTGCTATTTTTGTTGTGTTTTTAAATTTTTTTTTTCCTTAAATTGTTTTTCATTTTGGTTTCATTATCGCCATGTGAAGTGTGTGTGTATTATTTCTTTCTTAAGAAAATATGAATGTATTCCAAAAAATGACAAGAAACCCGTGCTGATACCAGATTTTTTTTATTTTATTTTTTTGTTTTTCCTCAGAAGATTTCAAAAATGGAAACAAAAAACAAAAAAAAGCTTCAGAGAGTTTAGTGAAGTCTTCTGTTTTTTTAACACAGTGGAGAAGGAAAAAAACAAACTCGGGATGGATACAGTTGAACACACTGCCTCTACAATCCTGGTCGAAAAAATAGTGACTAAGATTTCAAAGAAAGAACTCTTTCTATTCCATACTGGAGTTTTTGGTTGTTTACAAGCCACATGGATATCTGTGGGTGCAGTTTTTTTTTTTTTTCTCTTTCATTTGTTTTTAATATATGTTTTTTTCCCACATAAGACGGGTGGGGTTTGCAAGTGCGCTTCTGCCATAAGGACAATGAGTGGTGGTGTTGTGTTATTTTTTTTTTTTTTTTTTGGGAGGACGAGTGGCAGGCCTCGCGACAACATGACAAGATTCTTAAACTTTTGTGTGGTCGTGGATCTTGAGACTTGATCAACCATGAAGCAGAGGCGGGAGAATCAAGGATCGGCTCTGTTTTGCAGAGAACAGAGTGCAGGGCTGCATAACCATAGAGGGGGAACTGAGAAGGCGATATGAGTACACCTGCTTTAGTGCACTTGTCTTCACCTCAACCCTCATAAGCACTCACACCCTGCCCTCACCAACTCACCTATGCACTTTTGTTCATTCAAGCTGTGAGGTACCATTTTGGGGATGGGAGCACAATTACAACAGGAGGAATGCTACGACTTTGAAACAGTCATGGAAAAGATATTCCCAAACTGAAAAAAAAAAGAGGCTCGAGAAGCCTGTCTTCTCCCACCTCCTGTATATAACCATATTTTTGTATTACCTTTCTCAGTAGAAAAAAAATTTGCAAATGGATGAAGTAAAAATTCATGAGACATTGATAATATGGAGTGAATGTTCTTCAAGAAAACCAATGTTTTTGAAAATAGTAGAAAAAGAGACTCGCTGTAAGATTGCCAGTATCCCTGAAATAATCGGGAGTGGAGCGGTCAGCTACATAGATGTGGAGGTGTTGGACATGCTACAGTGGCTCCAAGACTGACTGATAGCTACTTATCAAAATGGAGGTTGCAGTGGCTACAAAGAGCCCCACCAAGAGTGTTTTATCAACATTCACAGTAAAGAGGCAGACATGGCTTAAAAGGAGGTGTTGGCAAGGATGATTCCACTTCATCTCCCCACCTGATGGCTGCCTTAAAAGCTGCAGGAGGAATCGTCTTGGCATTGGTACGTTTTCCTAATTTCTCTTTTGCATGACTTAATTCGCTCCATTTATTGCTTGATTAACCTTGTGGCACTTTGTTTTCTAACTGGATTATTTCTGCAGCATGGTGATTGGCTCATTGTTTCTTCTTTGTCTCCTCGCAGGCGTCCGGCTGTGCTTTACTTGCTGCCCTCCGCGAGGAGGATCTAATCTACAGTCAGCCCATGAACCGGTTAATCTTAAACCTGCCCTTTGAACTAAAACCCTAAGAAACATTTCTGTCTTGATCTTGGAATGGGCAGGCTATCGGCATTATCAGTTGGACAGTTACCAGATGAAGTTACAGGTTTATTGACCATGGATTCCATCTGTGTTGGGAGTGTTTGGTTCGGCATTTGGTCAGGTGCTTTCCAGCAAGAAAGAGGATAAATTCTCGGGTGGTTGCATGGAGGTCTTCAAACCAACGAGGCAGAAGACCTGCGTTCTCATCAGAGACAACTGGGTTGGGTTTTCAGTGGACGTGGCTGGATTACATCTAACCCACCAGAAATTCCTGCAGCTGAGAAACTGGACAAACTGAAAGAATTGTACAAAAAACAAATAAAGACTGAAACATGACAAAACGCCACATAGCAACACATAGCTACACATCACACAGATTCTAGAGTCCAAAGGAGCGGCAGACACTACATGCACACCTACAGAAAAAGCAACCTACACTCAGTTACATTGGCTCTCCTCTGGAACAACGTCTGCAAACACAACAGGGCTACATCAAATCACACAGGACACACACAAGCATCAGTGCTCATCAGTATAAATCAAATGAGCTTTGTAAATAATGTAAAAGTTTGTGTTATGATTTTTGTCATAGTGGGTTTTGCTTTAATTCTCTGTTCAACATGCCTTAAATTGTATAGTTCAGTCCTGGACGGCTAACTAAAAATGTTTTCTAAGTGACGACTTTAAGTTGGAAACCACCTCGTTAACTGTTCTCTCAAGTTGAAGAAAGACTGATTTCTGACAGAACTGTCGGTTCTGTGTTAACCCGATAAATGTACAGCTGATTACCATGAAAGTTGCTAGTTAGCTACAGAGTAGAGCAGCAAATTTGATTTGAATTTGATTGATTAATCTGGTTTTTGCTGATGGTTGGCTTTTGTTGCCCTTTTTGGTTTCCTTTAAAAATGAAGAGTGGATATGTTGAGATTACCTGTTTGGATCATTAGTAAAGGTGCAGGCTCAATGAAGGGCTGAAGCCTGCACTGTTTGGAGCTGAGCTTTCGGGGTCAGACACAAAGAATTGGCTTAAACCACATGTTTGTGTTGTGGTAACTGTTGTATGTCACACTGCTCTAGGCAAAACTGAACCAGCGTGATGAGGTTGTTTTCAAATTAAGATACAAGTTTGAAATTATGCGCCGTTTTTTTTTAACACTCCGGGGACTTAAATGTATTGGAAAGTGGTTTGTTTTGTTTGGGTTTTTTTTTTTTTTTGAGATCATGACTCAAGCTTCCATACGAAGCACGATTGTTACATGACTTGTAATGTTTGTGGGTTTTGACACTAACTAACCTTTAAGTGGGTCCCAGATTGCTTCTCCTCTGTCTGCATCTGGTAGCGCTGCTGAATCATGTATGATGGTACTGAATAGATATGAAATCGACCAGTCACTTGTGTGTTACCTGAAAGAAAAGTCCAGGTCTCAGAAATGTGCAGTGTCTGGTTCTGTATATTTATATCAAATTACTTGCAAGATTAATGCTTTTAGTGAACCGGTAGTTTGTTGTGTCCTTGCTAACTAAACAATATACAGTTTTTAATCCTAACGGCAACTGATACTCATTGAATACCATCAGATTAACTGAGTAATACACTTGAACGTTTTGCTTAACATAGATTTTTGTGGATAGTTACCTGCAATAGCTAATGTCGCCACAGTAGACTCCAGTTTGTCACAACTTGAATTGATGCTGAATTCACACAAATTCAGCATCAACACAGTTGCTAAAATAGAGAAATTGACTTTAATTGTGACCATGCTATCAAGTCTCATTTGTGAACATCTTCATACATATGTACGACATTTTTAAACACTGGTATTATGTGATATTAGTTGTTGGTCAGTCTGTCTTAAAAGTGTAAACCATAGCTGTTTGCCGTTTTCTTTCCTACTGAACTACAAAGGCTTTTATGATTAGATAAACTGCGAGAATGTGTTTTCAAAAAGCCCTGGATGCTTGGCTGCATTCTTTGAAAAGATCCTGTCACAGCCTGTCCTCTAATCGTAATGAAGTTGATCATCCGGTTCTTTGAAGCTCTGGTAACTGTAGTTCCAGCAGTGTTGGCCTAAAAGATTTCATGAAAATGATACCCCCATTAGCTCAGCTCCTTTGCTTTATAAGTCTTTCAATGTTGTTGAAATGACAGCATACATGTTATGAAACTGAAAAGAACAACTCAAAGATGTGTAAATAGCTTGGCTTTTGTTTGTTTGAAGAACAAAATAAATACTAAATAAATAGCATTTAGCAGTGATTGAGTCTGTTATTTCCTCAGTGTGCAGACGTTTGAAAGAGCTAACATGAAATAAAGCTGTTTCCTCTTCTGTGAATGAGACATCCATGAGGGACTTCTCAAAGTCTCGCGATACTTCGAGACACATGGCCGCGCACAGTGTTTACAACTTCTCTGAGTGTGAGCTGGTGAATGGAAACCAAGTGTCGAAGTAGAAGGCGCTCGCGTAGTTTTCTGTGTTAAACGTCTTCTCCGGCTTCTGGTGACATTTTGACGCCGCTGAGGAGAAACGTGCTCACAGCTAAACTGCGAGCAGAACCCAAAGCCCAGGCAAGTCACGACACAGGTAGGTAGCGTCAGACTGCTAGCGTATGCTAATGCTAACATGAGCTAACGTGAGGCGTTTGCTGTCTCTGTTGTAGGCAGACGGTTAACGGAAATGTAAGCGTTTTGTCTTTGTTTTCCTCATTAAACGTGTATAGGGGAAACGGGGCATGCAGTGAGTAAACCGTGTTGGGTTTTGTGATTTAATTTGACTGTATAAGCGTTAACTTAGCTACATCAACAGCAATGCTAGTTTGGGGAGGTTGGTACGTCACGATTTGCCACAGGTGTCTGTTGGGCGATTGTATGATTAATTTAACAAACCAGAAGGTTTACGATAGCGTGTGTTACTTTGACAAATACGTTTAAGTATCTGCAAGAGTGCTCTTATACGTTTGCAATGTTTCAACTGTTTTCCATCTTATTGCACTGCTCTTACTTGTCGTCCCCCCCGTCTTCATGTTTGCCCGCCTCACTGTGTCCTAGGTTAGTGGGTGCTGTGATGTCCTCGACCCCCAGCAGACTCAAACACGCACACTGCAGGAAGAAGCACTATCCTAGCAGCACTTACCTCACCCACGTCTGACAGCGCACCGCTGGACACAAGGCAATTGGACACACAGGCAGAGGACTTGACGCAAGAGGTTGATACACATATAAAGATGTCTGACTCGGCTGGAGGTGCTGAAAGCGGAGGTGTGGCAGGTGCAGGGCAAGATGCAGAAGCGGATAGTGAGCCCCCTCAACAGGCCCCACCTTTACCTGACGACGGCAGCTTAGAGGTAAGGGAGACTCCAGAGGAAGGGAGCCCTCCGGCTGCCAAGCGGCCCAAGATGAGCGCGGAGGAACGGGAGCTAGGACAGGTTGCAGAGCCTGTTGAGATGCACGGAGAAACACCAGGACACCAGGATGACCCAGACTCGGCAGCACAAAGTAGATTAAGTCTTTCCATGAAGCTATTAGGTTAAACACATCCATCACACGCAAAATCTGTTAATCAGTTAAGGTTATGAATGTCTGTTAGAGATGAGGATTCAGATTGCGCTTGAAGATTAATGATTTAACTTGCACAAATATACTTTGTGATGCTTGGAACAGGTGAACCTCATGAGCATTATGAAGCGGAAAGCCAAGGAGGGAAGGAGGTGCCTGTCAGTGGGGGAGGTGAAAAAGAATTCCATCAGAACGGAGATGGAGGACATGATGTCTTAGAAGAAGGAGAGGCAAAAGCAGAGGAGGAGCACAAGGCTAACGGATCTGCAGACAGCCCCATTGAAGGGCAGCAGTAAGTGGTGTTATTTTTAACATCAGCGCACACATAACTTGGGGTAAAGATACAGTAGGCAGATCTATTTTGAGCAGGATTTTGTGGGGGGTGGAAACGGTCATGCATTTCCAATGAAGATGAGTTAAACATTTTTGTGAACTAGACAATGAGCAGCCCATCCACCTCTGACAAGTCAAGTTATAAAATTAAAATGACTTTGAATGACTTGCAAATCTCATAAATCCATATTTTATCCACAATAGAAGATAGAAAACATATCAAATGTTTAAGCTGAGAGAGTGTCACTTTTTCTTACCATTGTAAGGAAAAAGAATTTTGAGATTGATGGCAGCAACACATCTCCAAAAAGTTGAGACAACAAAAGGCTGGAAAATCAAGTAGTACTTACAAGTAAGAGCATTTTGCAGTTAATTAGGTTAACATTATCAGTTATAAAAGAGCAATGTACAGATTGTCAAATATTTTCAGAATAATATTCCTCAATGTAGAATTGCAAAACATTTGAATATATCATCATCATCGTATCATCAAAAGGTACAGGACAAATCTTTGTGCACAAAGGACAGGGCTGAAACACATTCATGAATGCACTTAATCTTTGGGCTCTCAGATGTCTCTGCATTTAAAACATGATTCTAAGATGGAGATGGGTTTAGGGATACCTCCAATAAAACATCCATATATGAACATGATCCAGAAACGCGGCCGTCTTCTTTAGGGACGCATTGAAATTTCAAATTGTTGGGACATTAGTGCCTATGGAATGAGAAGCTGGCACATCTGGAAAGGCATTGCAATGCTAAAAGATACCTCCAGGTTTTAAAGCAGCATATGCTCCTATCCAGACGACGTCTTTTAGCGAAGACCTTGGATATTTCAGCAGGACAATGCTCAACTGCGTAGTGCATCTATGACGACAGTTCAGCTCCAGGTGCTGAACTGGCCAGACCCTTCCCCAATGTATGACGATGAAGACCCAGGACTGTTGGTTGAGTAGTTAGAATACCCTAACCCTAACCCTAGCAAGAGTGGGACAACCTTGTTCTCCCCAAACTCTAGCAGCTGCTCTCCTCAGATCCCAGACATTTACAGACCGCTGTTAAAAGAAAAGGAGATGCTACACCGTGGTAAACATGTGTTGCTGCCCTTAATTTCTAAATTACCCTATTTTTTCCCTTAAATTGATATATTCTCTCAGTTAAAATGATATGTTTTGCATATGTTTTATGTAGATTTGAACTTTTTTGTATTTGGGGTTGTACATGTGTACTGTGCCAGGTGAGTGTTAGGTGTTCTGTTAGATGTAGATGTACTATGGCATTAAATCATTAAATATTTAATAATCAATCATTATAATCGCGAAGATGACCAGAGCTGTAGAGAGACCTTTAGAGGGGCAGGTGGTCAATGGTAATTAGGGGGTAATAAAATTTTAAAACAACACACACCAAATGAATTTAAAGCATGACCTGAATTATACCAACCCATTTTCAAACTGAATTCAGCACTCGTTAGTTAAGTGAGTAAAACCAGGACCGAGTTCTGCACAGATGTTTAGTTTTCACAGCACTGGTGTGCAGAAATGGAAAACCTGAATTTTAATTTGAGTGCTTTCAGTCCTTGTTATGTCTACTGTTCAGCTAATGGAAATAGCTAAAATTATGATTAGAAAACAAAACTCTATGGCACCTTTTTTAATGTTCACAAACTGTAGCTGCAACCTGAAACTCACACCAGAATGGACTCAAACTAGTGTCTATAACAAAGATGCTCAGTATACAGAGTGAAATAGGTAGTGTGTGTGTGTGTGTGTGTGTGTGTGTGTGTGCGTGCGTCTGTGTGTGTGTGTGTGTGTGTGTGTGTGTGCGTCTGTGTGTGTGTGTGTGTGCGTGTGTGGCAGAAGACATCATACATCATATCATTATTAATAGTGTATTTACACATGAACACGATAACAACTCTACTGACTTGACTTGAATCCTGTCAGGACTAAGGTCCTGATTCAGAACTAAACGTTGATGCTTCATTTGTTTCACATTATATAAATAAAATTTTAAACTGATTGCTAAAACGGATGTGAGCTCAGCCAACAGTTGTTGCAACTACAGAAGCACTCAGTCCGCTCTGCTTATTTAGATGTGTCGCAGAGTGGTGCCTCTTAACCTCACACTCATTTATTTTTTTCCTAATTCTTTTTCTCAGAATTTTAGTTTAAAGATAGACACAGTAATGTATCTTAAATACAGCATCTTTGAACCATGACAGTAGAAAAGAGAAAAAGTAATAGACGTTTTCTCTCACTGAGCGTTGTTTGTGGCGTCCCATCAACTATAACTTTTTTAACCAGGGCATGTCACAGGTAACCTGGCCTCAGGCAAAAAGTTGACAAAGTTTTGGTTGCATTAAACTCAAATCTCTTTTTTTATCATCACTTCTAATATGGATGCTTCTTTCTGTGCGGAGGATGAGTCTGTTGTGTGTTTTGTTTGTTTCTCTCTTTTCTGTTTTTTGACCAAGGCCATGTCCTTGTCTGTGTCTCACTTCCAGGCTTGGCTTAGATTTTACCCAGAACCCCCAGATGCTGACTGGTTCCTGGACTGAGTTCTCTAGCATCTCAGAGAATTACCTTAAAGGCTGCAAATGGTAATCTCATGAAATATTAATAGAAGACTAAATCTAACATGGATAAAGTTTTGAATGTGAAGTTTAAAATTTATCATAAGTTTTCTGATTAAAATAAATAAGTTACTAAAGGACGTCTACATTTTAGATTGTGTGCCCATTGGCAGATTAAGGCCAGTTGTTGATCTGCCAGATGACAGGGAGTAAGTATTTTCCCCCTAATCTAGTAAAAGGTAAATAAAGTTAAAGGTGTATTTCCAACAACGTTATCTTCCCTATGAAGATCAAAGTGCCAATAGTAGCACCCTTGCTACCAGTTATCATGATCTTGTGGTCAAGCTAAAATCAGTATCTCAGTTTGGTACGTGAGCAGTGTACTGTTTTGGTACTACACTGCAAGTCTACATATATGGAGGAATTTTAAATATAGTTGTTTCTTGTTTATTTATGCTTCATACTTTCCTCACTGCAGCTTCTACATGTAATAAGTCTGATTACATTCAGTTCAGTTTTCAGTTCATCACTGTTGAACCTTGTTTTTTTTTTTCTTCTTACTCAGGGCCCCTGATGGTTCCTGTATCCTGACCAACAGTGCAGACAACGTTCTCCGTGTGTACAACCTCCCTCCAGAGGTTTACAGCTATAACTGGGACTTGCTTCCTGAGATGGTGAGCACACATCCAGTAGCTTGACATCAGTGTCTGAGGATAGAAAAAGTAGCTAGAGGCGATGTACTGTATGATGAAGTCTCTGTGTACATCTTTACAGCTCCTCTGTTACATGCATCAGGCATAAGACACGGCACGGAGTGCATCAAATGTGTTCTCTTCAGTTTCAGTAAATGATAAATATTATCAAAAACTGTTTTATTGCCTCTATAAAGTTGACCTACTAATGTCAAACATAACATATGTGGGTGTTATCGACAATACTGGATTCACTTTAATGCTTCGTCTGGTTAGAAGATTCAGACTCACAGATCTCTGTAGATTTGTATTGTGGACCATTGTAGATGATTTAAAGCCTTATTAATGTTGATAATTTATATTTCTTTCAAACACTCTCTAAATGGTGACATAATGTGTTATCTGACCATTTATGCGAATGGTATGTTGTTGTTGAACATTTAGATTTAGCATGTTGTATCTCAATCAACTAGGGGGTAAAAAATCCATAACATCTGACTCGATATAATATAGCAGCTTGAGAGAATGTATTACTGATGATTAAACCATTAGATTAAAGTAAACATTTTGCCTTTCAGGTTTTAGGAAATATCAAGTGGCTAGCCAATCTCTTAATTGTATTACAGGCTGGTAGATGGGGATCACTGAACAAAAATAATTGAAATATAATCCATTTCATTCCATTACATAGATTTCACAGCCTCTGTGAAAAGGGTAGAAAATTGAGCTTTGATTGCTCTATTTCTCCCACAGGCTTTTGATATTAAATTTCACCACAAGGAAAGGTGTATAATAGATTCTTCTAGCCAGCTGTTCAATACCAGCATCATGATGGATCCCGTTGGTCCGATGACATACTCTAGCTGATCCCCTATTTTTCTGTCCCTCTGTGGCAGAGCCCAGTGCTGAGGATGGCAGAAGGAGACACCATCTACGACTACTGCTGGTATCCCAAAATGAACTCTCTGGACCCTGATACATGCTTGTGAGTTGCAAAATTCCCAATTCCCCAAATCTCAGCCCCTGACAGACATTTAAAGTTCATTTTTAAGGTCAACCTGCCAAGTGGTGAACAATGAACACACACTAAAGGTAACATGTTGTTTGTGGAGGCTGGTGTCAGTCAGTGATTGGTGTTTTTAATCTAGGTCTTGGGTTGTTGAACTAAAACAAGAGGAGGTGGGGGATGATGTGTTTGAGCCTGTCTAATAGACAATAATAGATATTGTTGTATGATTGTGACTCATTCTTTGATCCTTGTGGTATTTGCACTCGTTGTGGGAGCCGGCTGCCAGCAAGGAGAGAAGCTGTAAAAGCTTTCTGATGTGTCTCATTATAAGTGAAGAGTTGGCCTTAGCCTTGTCTGCCTCCATCGCAGTGCGCTCGGCTGTTTGAGGCCCATGGTGCTTTTCAGCATGATTGAGCCCACTAACAGCACTCCTGAGTCCAGACTACACCTAAGGGCCCCACGGTTCCCTGACTTGGGGCTTCTCTTTTCATCTTGCTCTCCTTCTTTTGCCGCGCACACATGTGTGGCGGCGCGCGCTTCTGCAGGCTTTTAAAATGCGGTAATTATGACATCGCTGTGACTGTGCTGGCGCTGTGAAGCAGAGCCAACATCAGTAACACCCAGCCGTCACCGTGGAGAATGCAGACCTTCTGTGGCGAGAGAGGCAGAGCCGTGCTAATGAGCTGAGGTCAAGTTGCCAACAGTTTTCACTGTGTATACCCCCAGCTCCCATCATCCTCCAGTTACAGCCTCCACCCTCTGACAGATCCCTCTGATCAAGGCTCAGCGTTGGCACTGCTCCACTGCAACACCAGACGGCCTTCACTGAGTAAAAGGAGGGGGTGGGAAGGTCAGGAGCTGGATGTCCAAATATGAGAGATGTGTAAACACCAAAATGATCAACAAACGACTCATGGACAATGAACCACTTGAGAGTCCTTGTGTGTATCTGCCAAGTGTGTGCAAAGACCTGTCTGTCACGAGGATGAGGATGTCAGTAGGAGCTGACAGCAGATATGTTTTGTGCTCTTCAGATCACTGCCATATATGAGAGGGGAGGTCCTGCAGGGCGCAGACAGGTGGTCGGACAAGCTCAGAGGGGGTTTTAAAGGCTGAGACAGCCACATAAAAGGTTATGGTTATTGTTATTAAACACATCTACAGCAAGCTTGTTTTTCTAGCACCTTTTCTGTTTTCTCTCTTTACACATCCCCCATTTTGTCTCCCATGCCTCCCCCCCCCGCACCCCCCACCCCCCTGTGCTTCTTGAACTCTCGATCTGCCAAAATCCGCGTGTTGTTGATGCCCCTCCTGTAGAGAGGGAATAAGGGCCCCTGTTATGGCTCGGTTAAGTCGCACTGAGTTCCAGGCATCGCTCCAAGCTAGCAGCAGTCTAGCATTATAATTGGGCATTTCCCTGCTCTGGAATAAAGCTGCGACTCAGAGGGGCCATAACACAACACGGCAGCAGCGGTAGGGGCTGATTTCCGTTGTCTAATTGAGCCGCAGTGATGTTTCGGCATTTGTTCAGTGCCCAATAATTAAAGTTAAAAAGGCATGGCTAAGTCTTTGGCCCTGATTTGAATTAATAAGAATGTGTTCTTGACTTGTTTCTATAAAGCGGCACAGCTCAGTGCTGCTTATTTGTTCTGATGCTTTGATATATTGAGGTGCAGTAGAGGTTAGAAACTAGAAGTGAATCAAAGAAAAAGGTTTTTGGTCATACATGATGTAAATCTTAGCTGCCTGTTTCATTAGAGTCTGTATCCTCGTCTGTTTCATTCGTGTACTTTCATGTACACTGCTACATGGGTGTACATTTGCTGCACACCCAGTCTGTTTTTATGTTAATTGCTAGCTGTAAAAGTGCCCTCAAGAACATGAAAGATTTCCTCCATGTCGTTTTCTTAGCTTTTATTAACCCCCTGTTGTCTTTCAGTCCTTTACCCTTATCTCACCTTTCTCCTCTTCTCTGTTCTCCCCCTCTGCCCCCTCACTCCTTTTGTGCAGTCTAGCCAGCAGTAGCCGTGACAACCCAGTCCATATATGGGATGCGTTTTACGGGGAGGTGCGAGCCAGTTTCCGACCCTACAATCACCTGGATGAGCTGACGGCGGCTCACTCCCTCTGCTTCTCACCCGATGGCACGCAGCTGTACTGCGGCTTTGACAAAACGGTCCGAGTCTTTTACACTGAGCGTCCTGGAAGAGACTGTGAGGAGCGTCCCACTGTAGGTCAGTTATCATCTGCTCTCACAGTTTAAAGCATCATCCTTGTGGTTTTATGTTCTTTTTAGCTGATGGCTACAAATGCATTCACACTCTAAAGGGTTAACCTAAGTAATAATAATAATCTAAAGGAACATTATTTGTGGTTCCTTGACATCAAAAGTCATTTCATACACTTTCTCTTCAGTGATCAGCATTTCCATATGTAAATACTGCTTGAAAACGGTAGAAAATTAATTTGCGCTATTTTTACTAATCAAATATTTAGTTATGAAGAATATAATTATAACAAATAAAAAATTCTTAGTTGTGTAAAATGCTTTTTGAGTCTGTTTGAGTGTTTTGAAAACTCCCAGTGGTTGAAGGATACGTGTAAACAAAAAGAACTCACAAGCTGTGTTCTTGCAAAATTCAAAACCCCAAGACAAACAATAAATAACCAAGGACATTGTGAGAAGGATTATGTGAAGTTAGTTGTTTGGTAAGTTACTGTTTGACAGCTAACTGTCACAGTCTCCTTGAACAACCCCACCAACAGAATTTCTATCATGTACTTCTCACAAAAACAATAAAGAAGATTAAAAGTTTTTGGTGATGGTTTTCTTAAGACTGTCACAAGTTTTAGTTTGTTGGAAATAATCTTAAAATAGGTCTTAAGTTTGTAAATTTTGTGATGTATTATTATGTTATTACATAAAGCTGCAGGGTACTGTGTGTAGATGAGGGGTCATTTTTCAGGTGGCAGTGATCAAACCTGCCACCATTCAAAATACCTGAAGTAGGCATTTTTAAGGTAATGTGTAAACCTCAAACTTGGAAGCTCAACCTGCTGCTCAGATCATTGCCATCTATGGTTTCTTGTGTGTTTGGCTCCATCAGCTCCACTTGATAACTAATAACTGCAAATTATTGAAAAATGCATGGTCAGTAACAAAAACATGTTATATGATACACGTGAGGACTGTGCCAAACCCTCGCTTCTGTCCTGAACGTGCTAAAATCCTTTTCAAAAGTGGGAGAACGAGGAGGATTTGGAAATGAGCAAAGCATAAAAAGAACCAGATGATCCCGATGTGAGCTTGTGTGTGCATTGTTGACAGATGTTTTCCTCATAGACGTATAATCAGAAACGCAGGAGCTGCCAAAAAGTCAACTTTGAGTTGAAGTGATTGTGAATTGTGTGTTGTGAACATTTAAAATTCTGAAAGCTGTGCCAAATGACACTTTCCTGTCTGTACTGCAGTGAAGAAGCAGGGCCAAAGTGGCATCATCTCCTGCTTTGGCTTCAGTCCTTGCCAGTCTGTTTACGCCTGTGGCTCTTACTCCCGCTGCGCTGGCCTCTACTCCTGCCAAGATGGCACCCTGCTGGCTCTGCTACCGACCCGCCACCACGGAGGCCTCACCCATCTGCTCTTCTCCCCCGACGGCAACTACCTGTACACAGGAGGGCGCAAGGTGAACACATGCACACACACTTGAATGCGGCAGCATGCAGAGAAAAGACCTGGAGGTAGAAATTTTGCTTTGTTTGAATGATCACACACTCTCCGTCACTGGGCTTTGTGTGTTAAGCCGGTGACTTTGCAATGTTTCATTGAGAAATTGGTTTACATTAGTACTATCAAGAGCTTTATATGGTAAATGGCTATGTGCATGGCATGAGTCAGGATGTGAAGGTGCTGGTGCTGTCACAGGAAATCCTGCAGCTTTAGATGTTTTTAGATTATTGTTATTTATTTGGCGAGGCATGAAAGTGAAACAAGCCCACAGTCAGTGACGTCTCCCTAGTTCACAAAAAATATTTTGACCATCACTTTTTACTCATTTGTATACAGAAATGATCAAATCGTAGACTCTCTGATTGAGACTCTTTGTGCATGCATAGGATCCAGAAATCCTGTGCTGGGACTTGCGAGAGCCAGGCAAGGTTGTGTTTTCACTTAAGAGGAACGTGGCCACGAACCAGCGCATCTACTTTGACCTAGACCAGTAAGTTTCCTTTAGTAAGAAGAAACTCTGTGATATGTGTGGAGCTTAAACTATGACTGAGTATCGATAATACCCTCAAATCCACATAATACAGTTTATGTATTTGACTGTAATTCATCCAGTTTTTCTGCTGTCCTGTTTCCGTCCCCTGATGTTTTTCTTTGTGTGTGTGTGTGGATATGTAGTTCAGGCAGGTACCTGCTGAGCGGCGACACAGAGGGAGTGGTGTCAGTATGGGACACCCAGACAGCTCCCCCTGAAGGGGACGAGGAGCAGCTCCAACCTCAGCTCAGGTTCCCGGCCCACTGGGACTGTACCAATGGTGTCAGGTATGATTACTTAAACAACAAAAAAAACCTCACCTCATTGGCAGATGATGCATAACATCAGTGATTAATTAATTGATTTCATTTAATGATTCAGGTTTGTTTATGATTGAATAGGTTAAATGTCAGTTTGACTAAAACAGTCTCCAGTTTCATTGCTCTAATATTATTATTACTGTTTTGTGAGAACAGAGCTGTAACTACAACCTCTGTGGGCATTTACGTAAAGTCTGGTGAACTGCTCAGTTGCTAAGTAACTATTTTAGTATTATAATGTTGGTGCATTTTCTATAGAAGAAAGTAACTGAAGAACTGACATTTTATCTGTTGCTCTGGTGTAACTATGTATTATGGCTACAGTTATTTAAAGTATCTGAACTTGGTAATTCATTTATTAGCTTCAAAGTGTCGAATGAGTCACTTATTTCATTAGTCTTTTAGTGTTTATCCAAATGAATTTCAAATCCAAATGTTTTCCACATCTGAAAAATGCCTTAAACTGACTTTCCATAACCTTCCACAGTATTCATCCTTTCATGCCCTTGTTGGCGACCTCCAGCGGCCAGCGCCAGTTCCCGTGGCCTGGTGACAGTGAGGGTGACTCAGCCTCTGACGGCGAGGGAGGTGAAACCGTCACGTCACCCCAGGAGATCCGACAAGACAACACCCTGCGTCTGTGGTGGGCCGGACCACTTGGCCCTGCCGCAGAGGAGAAGCAGGAGCAGAACACAGCGTTGGTGGAAGACTGAAGCTCAGCTGATATTAATTGAGTTACACCTGCCAAGTGATAATTATTCTGTTAAAGTTTAGTTTTGATAAAACAAATTATGAGTCAACTAGATCATTGGTGCCATCGGTAACATGGTGTGGTGAGCTGAGGTGGGAAAGCTTTGCTAGATCATTTTAGGTCAAACAACCTGTTTACTCAGCCGTTACACATGAAATTGAACATTAACTCAGTACAGAACACGACTCTAGGTTTTCTTTTTCCTTAAGAGCAGATGTAGGCTGCATAAGAAGTCAATTAGGGGCTCAGTATATTTTAATAAAGAAAAGTATCTTTAACTTTTCTTTTTTTTTACTTTTAAGTGAGTAATACTTCCTGAGTTGGATACATTTGATTTGACTTAAAGTGCTGTGGTGTGAGACAGCCCAGTGTCTACTGATCACATCCTCGTTCTGAGTTGTGTCTGTGGGAGTATTTGTTTACGTGTGTGTGCGTGTGTGACTGCGATGCTGCCCCGGAGATTCCTAACTGCTACACTTGCAGTAAGTGCCATTTGTTCTTGAGCTTTGCTTTTGTAAAGGACGAGACTCGTGTTTTTACCTTCTTTTTTTAAACTATTGGACGCACCAAGTCGTCATGTCGCTCTGTGCATGCCCACAAAATGTATATTTTTGTAAAGCCATGATGTTAATTCAAGTTTTTGAATGTATACTAAGCACCTAGTTCAATTACTGTAATCTCATAACAATCTGTGAAACTCTTCAAAGAGTGGGCACACCTGCAAAACAGGTGATTATCATATTTTCTACAGATATTGCTCAGAATACATTTGTACCTGTGTAAATCGTGACGTGAATAATTGTAAATTCATTATGTGCTGCAGTGATTTTCTCAGTGCTTATGTTACCATCAGTGGAGGTGTGTTTTGTAGAGTGTCTTTGCAGGTGGGTCAGCACACTCCAGCCAAAGCCTTGTATTTTTAGACATTGATAATTTGTTGATTTTGAAGCCTCTTGTTGGTTCAGTTTTCATTTTATAAAGCTCAGATTTGTTAGAGTAGGTCAGATTGAAGAGCCATTACACAAATTTATGCTCCACCAAGCATTAATCTCTAGATAGATGGCAGTGTCTGCAACAGGTGGCTTTCTGGTGCTTTTATTGAAGATGGAGTGAATTAAAAACATATCTCTTCACAGATTCCCAGTCTTACTCATTCTTTGACTTTATGTTAAAGGCAGTTCAGAGTTGGAGGCCCTGTAATAAATCCCTGATGAATGTAAGATGATGTTACACTCAAGTCAAGAGGCAGCTCTTAAAAGCTGAAAGGACTATTGGCTTTCACTTATGAGATGGAAACTATTCATAGCTTTCACCTATCTCACACATATTTCGTATCAATGCGCACACACTCGTGTATTTGATTGTATGAAACCACAGGGGCACACCGAGCACGGAGCCAAGTTGGAGAGCTGCACTGTTGTGTTGTGCAGGTTGCTTAGCAACTGCCTCCGCCTGGGGAGAGTGAAGTAGGTAGAAAGACGACAAGAAGGAAAATTGGGGGCAGTCAACAAAAAAAAAAAAAAGCCAAGCAAGTTTAAGAAATAATCCAAGTTGCCACTTGTTTGATGATCTGGACTCAGACTCTGATCAGAAACAGAAGTATATGTGTGTGTGGGGGGTAATGAGTGAGATGTAGATTGTTATCACTTCTGGGTGCATTTTATCTAACACAAGATGATATATTCACAATTTCGATGAGATGGTGTGTGCTTCCTATACAGTATTATGTTGCAGGAACTCTTAAAAAGAGTGCACCTAAGTTCAGCATTTTAAATATATATGGTGTTACTACGTTTACATTTCCAGGTTGTTGGAATCAAAATTTTAATATTAGCAAAGGATAAAATAATAACTAAAATAATAATAATAAAATCCACAGAACTGTCACCCATCTGTGCAAGTCGCCTAAAAGAACTCTTTAATGCTTTTTAGGTCATAGTCGTGATTTTGTGCTGTACTGCCCTCAACTGGCCAGAAACAAAGTTAATTAAAAATGTTACTTTTACATTTAAGCGAATATACCTTTTCTTGTGATTAGGTTCCTCCCATAGCAGTAATATTGGGCCAGTTTTATAGACATAAAAACAAAAACCTTTGTTTTGACACTTATCTGATTTATTGCCTCAAATCTAACCACTGGTTTGATAGCGATGATCAAATCCCAAGACAAATGTGATCACACTATATTCCAGCCACGCTAGGCAAACCATATAGGCCTACAGTGGCACTAAAAATGATAGCAACAAAAAAATTAAATATCTCAGCACAACTGTCTCCTCCAGATTCAACTCAAAATGCAACTTTCAATGACTACTGCAGTCTGAAAATTGTTCAGCCCCCTGAATCAAGCAGATATTTGGATTCATTCGAGTATCAGAACATAGGAGAAAACATCAAGTTGTCTAAGAGGAAGCTGAAGCTTGGGTGTCAGTGGACCTTTCAACAGGATGATGATGATCCCAAGCACACCTCAAAGTTCCCCGAGGCTGGAAGATTTGCTATGCATCACGTTTGCAGCATGTCATAGCAAAATGGTGCTCTACTAAGTACTGAGGACACTCGTCATGAAGGGTTTGAATAATTTTCAGACTGCAGTAGTTTTATGTTAAATTTGAAGAATCTTAATTGTGTTGTGCAGTTTAAACTGTTCCTGTTTGATTCGTTCATGGCAAACAGCTGAAGGTTTGTACATTTTGCCAGTACACGAGAGATAGGGGGGTTGAATCAGTTTGTGTGGAACTGTACCTCTGAAATGTACAACTATTCCTAGATGAAATAAATCTTGTATTCACATTGTCAAAACATTTCCCTCCCAGGCTGAAACCCCACATTTTGTACGATGGATATTGATTTCATTGTTAAACTTTGAGAGTTCAGCTCCTATTATGTATTCTTCAGAAGCTCATCCACTCTGACGACGACGAAATTGTTGAGGCAACCGACCAAATGCCGTCTTTAACTGCAGAATATATGTCACGTATAGAAAATATCTGCGCTGCTTTCTTTGAGCCGTGTCGTCCAAACCGCAGTGCTGTCACACAGATGACAGCGGAACCATTATCTTCATCCCAAGGTCGCTGCTGTGTAGTCTTTCCACTTCTGCAGTTAATGAGCCAATCCACATCAAGTGTTTTGTGTTTCCGCGTTTTCCATTTACGTTGCATCCTGAGTGTCTCCATGGTCTTGCATAAGTGCCTTCCATTAGACCGGCGCACGCACACAAACTTAACAGTCCCAGCGCTCATCATCACAGAGGGTGCAGAATAGTAAGTAATGGGATCTTGATATTAAGAAAGACATTTGAAAACAATTATTCAAATGGCTGTCTGCCTGTTGAATCTCCTAATCCCACAGGGAAGCACTCAAGCAAACACTCAGCATGTGACCCCGGCTGAATTAGCATGGAGAAATAGAGGAGCGCACACAGCTCTGAAGCCGGAGATGCTAAAATGTCTAGACTGCTCTCTGGTTTGTCACTCTCCTGCTGCCTTTGAAAGGAAAAAAGCCTCTCTAGAACAGGAAGCAGAGGGAACAGATTTCCTGTAGCTTTTTAGAGGTTGTCATACATGGCATTTCTCAAAATGTCAAAGGGAGGGCTCCTTTATCTCACAGAGACTTTGAATGTGTTTGGCAGGCGCTTAGCACAGGGCTTCACTCTGACCCGGCTCTGACACACCAGTGCAGTAGAGTTGTTACATCCAGTTTTCTTCAGATTTAATAGGTTATGTGCTGCGAAAAACACAGCTGTCGCATTATTATGTACACCTCTCAGTTTGCAGCTCAGGCTTTTAGATGTCATCCTGATCGCATTTGGGCAACAGAGTCTGACTTCACTATGTGTCGTGACCTTGAATACATACTTTCCACTTTTGGTTGTGCAGAGGACAGATACAGCCTGCACCAGCTAGACAGATGTAGCTACAGGTAATGAAGCGAGTGTATTTATATTTAGTTATCACTAAATCAGGTCATCAGCTTATTTTCGACACCAAAAGGAGTGGGGATTATCTTGCTGCGGTGGCGGCAGGCGGCAGGTTTTGAACCTGTTTGACCCCAGTGCAGCATCCTGTCAGGGGTACTGACACTGTACTGCACTGCAAGTCTTATTGTACTACAGTATTTCTATTTCACTGGGCAATGCAGTGTTTTTTGTGCAACAAGTCTGCACTGTGCAGATTAAGATTTTTGATAAAAATGCTTATGATATGATGCACCTGTTTAGGTCAATGCATCTCAACCACCCACATTAAAATGACTTTATAGAACAATGCATTCGCAGATATACTAATCTAATACTATGGGACTGTTCAAATAAGAAAAGGTGCTTAATTAGATTCTTTAAGCACATTTTGCTGATGTTATATTATACTTTTACTGAAGTGTATAGTTGTTCTTTGTCGAGTTCCAGGCTACACGTGTTTCCTATGTGCTGTTGATGACTGACCGCTTCTGTTAACATTAGTTAGGATAGGATCTAAGACTCAAAAATAACCAGTGTCCTTATGAGCGTGACTCACACCTCGTTGTTCACAGGCAGTATATAACAAAGTCCTTTTTACATCACCACACTGTCTGCTCGTTACACATGGACCGGTCTGAAGTTCAGACAACTTGAGGGTTTTCTTGCAAAGTCTCAATCTGTGGGGATATTTTTATAAGTCCCAACCACCCCTTTTGATCAGCTGCCAAAATAGCTGCATTCCTATGAATACATCCCATTTCCATTCCAAAAGGCTTCATCGATGATTGACACGTCCTTGTTCTCTGGTTTACATTAGATGTGAAAATAATTGGCACCTGTATTCCTTCACATGTTCCGAAGCCAAGAAAGCAAAGCACCAGAGGTTTCATTTCACTGGAGTTGGAGCCCCTTTCTATTCACTCCAGATGTGGAGGCGCACACGCTGATATCCATCTGAAATAGCTGGGAAGATTAATACAGAGTAAAGATGTGTCATATCATCATATTCTACTGTTGCTGCCATGTGGCTCCGCGTTGATATTTCTCTCACGGATACAGACGCCCCTCACAGAATATCAACTTAAGATATGTGCCTGCATGTGTGCCTTTACCATCCCTCTACCCTTCACCTCATCCTCTTCTCATCATCTCATCCTCTCCCAATCTCCTCTTCCTGCTCTCTACACATTCCCTCTGGCGATTTCCGTAGCTACTTATCAAGGGGGGTGAGCCTATTGAAGTACATTAAGCAGCCAGTACTATCCCAGCCGGCCCTGACAGATTGGATATGATCTTGGCGGTTTAGTGTTTGCGATGCCAAGGAAGAGTAATTGCTTGCGTAATTGCACTCTGGGGAAAGGTAGAGCAGTATGGCCCAAATGTTTCCTTCTACCTGCCTTCAGGCTGCATACACAACTCTTGTCCCAACGCCTGTCCATTCTTTACACCTTTCCATATCCACCCTCTCCAATGTGCCTGGGAGGGAGGTTTATGGAAGAGTGGGCAGCTGAAGGCAGAGTGGTGACGGGTGGAGGGTCATGAGGAGGAGGTGGAGCAGTGGGGCAGGCCAGAGGAGCTCTGTGAGGGACTGGGGGGAGACAGATGAGGAAATAAGGAGCCACCTTGTTGATCAAGTGAAAAGGGAAGCAGGTAGTACGTGTACGTAACATTAGGAATATTCTGTAGCCTATTATTATGAACTGCTCCACGTCTTCTTCAAGTTCACTTGTTACCACAAAAGGTGAAATAATTACTTAAAACTCAAAATTACTTTGTTTCCGTTTGTCACGTGACTTGTGCGCGGGCCTGTGATAAGGTTCTACGTGTCTCTGTTGAAGAATGGCTGCTGGCGTGAATCGTCTTTTTTTATTATTTTTTTTATTTCCTGCCCTTAAACGACTCCTGGTCGATGACTTTGATGCCTTTCCAATTGGAAAAAAAAAAAGCACAGACTGTAAAAGTTGACGCTCGCGCTCACAGATGTCAACGAGAATTTTTAAATATAATTTTTAGTTGAGAGAAAGCAAAGATCAAATATTTTTTTTGTTTCCTTCTATGTTTATTCGTTTGCTGTTACACCACCAAACATATTTATTTATCTAGCTATTTATTTTGTCCATCTGTGAGCAGGTTTCTCTGCATTGCATTAAAGGTCAATAGTGTCCAACAGCACACTTCAAATTCAAACACATTTAATAAGCTCATGTTTGTGTATACTTCACTTTGTGCTTCTTTTTGTGTGTGCTCCAAACCTGTTTAAAATAACTAGTATGGAACTGGGACACAGCTCAGGAATATAGCTAGTGAAAACCACTGAGGTTTCATTTCCAGTGCTTCATTTCATCAGTAGACTGACATATAGCACTCTGATAAAAATGATTTTTCTTTACCTGTATCAAAGGCATAATGATGCAGATACGTTGCTGTATTCTGGTGTAATGCAGCTTTAAGGATAAAGGCCATTTTCAAGTTGGGATTTGGATATAGGATTAAAATTAGAAGTAGATTTGGGTAAACAGGAGGAGAAGGGTTGGTGTCAATTTTGCAGCCAGTGGAAAATCCTCCTAAATGCAGCCAAAGCAGAACAAACACAGATTAAGTATCCAAATATAAGTAGATGGGTGAGCAAGCAAGCTGACAAGCTGACATGATCAACTGTCAGGTACATGTTGTTTACTGATCCATATGTGTGATCTGCACATCACATGTTGCACACAACCCCGCTCCTCTCTTCATTTAACCACCCCCCATCTCCCTGGCTGTCTCTCTGTCACAGGAAGATATGAGGAAGTGTGTGTGTGTGTGTGTGTGTGTGTGTGTGTGTGTGCGTGCGTGCGTGTTTGTGTTTGTGTGTGTGTGTGTGTGAGGAGCAGAAAGCTCACAGAGACAGACAGATGCTGAAGGATAAAGATGTGCAGCTGAGATCTATCGACTGCAAGGCAGGCAAGGGTGCCATGCTCTGACAGCAACACACACACACACACACACACACACGCTTCTGTACCACCCTCGGTGTGAATTTCATTCCCATCAGGGTGCTTGTTTTCCTGTCTGAGGTCTTTGTATTGCTGCCGCTGTGGGTGTCTGCGCTGGTTTGTGTGGTTGTGCATGTGCACGTGTCTGCCCATAATCCAGAACCCCTATGCCACACACACATTGTTAACCATGCTCTCACATCTATTGCTTATGTTTGCATCTAGACGTGTGGCGTCAAGGTGATGTCCATGCTTGTTTTGAGTTTTTTTGTGAAAATGTGTGTGTGTGTGTGTGTGTGTGTGTGTGTGTATTTATAGTACATTAGCTGGTGTGTGTGTGTGATGAAGCCCGGCAGCTGGAGCAGACTGTAGCCACAGTCACCAGGGAGAGGATGCGGTTATGAAGAAGAGTTGAAGGTCAGTGCAGTAAATGAGGTCAGCATGAATAAATGAGCACTAATAAACACACACGTACCAGCTATGAGTGTATCTTATGTGACAAACGCCTTCTTTCCACTTATATATCACCTCCGAAAGCACATTCAGTTATTCAGCAGTACGGCACATCTGATGTAGGTGGTATCTTATAGGCGCAGTTATAAAAACTGAGTCATCTCCGACGCACGAACAGAACGAGAGCCACAAACCAGCCAGTTTTCCCACACAGATAGATTCCCAGACAGAGCAGAAGGTTTGTTTCTCCTGCCAGCTCCACCTCTGAACTGCTGTTGTCTCTAAACCAGTCCGACTTCCTCCACTACATTTAGCTCTGTCATCTGCCCTGCCAAGGTTTCCAGAGGTCAGCGCAACACGAACGGCTCCATCTCGGCTCTCTTTTCTGTTTTTTTTTCAGTCCTTTCTCCCTGCCCAGCTCTATAAAGTCTCCTTGCTGTATTTGTTTCTTGTTTGGATCCCGTAACCTGCAATTACAGCTCTTGTTGAAAGCATGCTGTAATTTCAGATCGCAGAGGAAAAGTCTGCACTTTAGTCTCACTTGCAGATTAGCCTTAAGACTGCAAGTCGTGGCTTTAGCCTGCTGTAAGATCACTAATCTGCTCCACTGAAGTGCCCTTGAGCATGACACTAAATCCTTGCCAGCTTCAGGTCTGCTGTTCTTGTAGACATGAATTTGCTATAATTTAGTATCTCTTGTGCCCCTCCCCATCTCACTTTCATTTCATCTCTCCTCTCCCTCGCTGTGCAGGACCAGCAGGGGGTATTTGCGGTGCATCGAATTTCTCCTTCCTCTGTTGTTTTTAAGTCAAATATTTTCAATAAAAAATATCAAAGCTCTCTTCCTCTCTTTGTTTCTCTTTGCCAGTATGTATCTATAGCTGTGCACCCTTTGGGGAACTGATGGATCTCTACACTAAAGTATAGCAGGCAGGCCTGGAAGTCATGTAAGGATCAAAGATGGCAAGGATGACATTCCTGCATTGAAATATAACGCAGGCGTTATGTAGACAGTGGAGTCACAAAATATGTGCAGAAAAGATTTTTTTGAAATGAATATTTAAAGGATTTCAGCTGTTTAGTACTGAAGCTCCCTGAAGTTACTCAAAACAAATGGTGAAAAAATCTGAAGCAGCAGAAGGTGGGACAGCCCGACTTTTCTGGCCCATAGTGCGGTTGACATTTACCTCGGACGTTAGAGCTGGGAATAATGTCGCTCCCAAGTGAAGTATACTAACTTGGAAATGATGGTTACGGTTAACCAGGCTAGAGCATCGTGGTTAACCATAACAACAGAGGATTACCACAGCATTGATACTATTGATGAAAGCAGCCATCTTGCATTTTAAGGTTGTTATCAGTGAAGTTTCTCTAACTTTTCGAGTCCGAAATCTTCAGGTGACGTTCCATTTCCCATTGGGAATTTGGGAATTCCGACTTACTACAATTATAGGAACAGTTTTCACCTGCTGAGTGAATATTAATGAGTAAAAATCTGTGGAAGTACCGTTTAAGAGGTTAGAGTTTGAACCCTAGTCCTCTTGTAGGTTTGATTTATAACAGATTAATATGAAGAAGCAGCACAGAGCAATGTTCTCTGTGTGAACAACAGAGAAAAAAAAACATGTGAATCTTAGAATCAACAGTGACTTTCACGCCATCACTCTGACTCTCAGCACTCAGTCATGAACTCTTTCCACCACATGAGGGCAATACAGCCACATATTTGACAGCTCTCCATTCCCACTCCCATACATGTATCTGTGTGTGTGTGTGTGTGTGTGTGTGTGTGTAATAGTATAAGTGAATCAGTGTCAGTGTTCCCGGCGACTGGGGGCCCCAGTGTAAACACTTGTGTGTGTGGCCCTCAGCGAGGCCTGTCACCCAGCTCGTCCTGCACTTCATCAAGCTGAACGGCCCGCTTTGAAGTGTAGGTGCTGGATGCTGGACTCTGCCGCTGTTCTGTCATCAGAAGGACACAGAGAGAGAGAGAGGGAGAGAGGTAGACAGGGAGAGGGAGAGAGGGCCACGTCCTCTCACACAGACTGTTTAGACTGAGCTGCAGACGGATGAGGTGAATCCAGTGTGATGATCATGTGCGACATCAGGATTCTTTTCAAAGAAATATTTCCCAGATATATAAGTTACTCGTGTGACTGTGTACTTCTACTTCCTGCTGTATAATTCTGCCATGATGGCACATTTCCTTTATCTATAACAGGGTAGTGTGATCATACAGTACAATATTTCATCTATAATAAGCCTTAAATACTCCTATAGGGACTTATAGCTTTGCTGTGACATTTCTCTGATAACCTTCTCAAATCCCAGCTGGCTTCTTAATACAATCCTCCTCCAGCGCCACATGTGATGCTCAGTAAGTGCGTTGAGGGCGCTCTTGCTCTTCCGTTATGGCTTTGAGCCGAGGAGGGCGCACGTTGGTGAGCGTCTGGAGAAGTGTGTGTATGTGATAGAAGAGGGGGGGGGGTGTTCTTCTTCACCATTTGAAAGGAGGTAGAATAGAACGCCAGGGAGTCCAGAGGTCCGAGTCGGGGGGCCCCTGAAACTCTGAGTTAGGGAGGAGGAGAGAGGAGGTGCTGAAAGGGACTCGATACCGCCCCGCCCGAAAAAAAAAAGCCTGGAAGAACTGCGCTCCGTCAGTGCGCCCTGCCTGCCAGTCGGAGGATGGGGATTTTTTTTTCCATTCACACACGTCCCCTTTTCCCTCCTCCTTCTCTCAAACAAGCCAGTCGGTCTGTCAATGTGCTGCGAGCATTAGGACAAGTCAAAGCAGTGGGATTTTGAGGCAGAGAGACGGAGCGACGCGTCCAGCTCTCCAAATGATGCGCCGCATCAGATAGACGTCTATTTCCAACAGGACCTGGTGCTCACAAGTCGCCTCTTATTTTTTTTATGATCACTTCACAAGTTTCCCGTCGGCCTTTGTGCGACGTTATGAGAGTGGAGATGCTTTTCTAGCTCTTTGGTTTGTTTCTCTCGCAGTTTTCTTGCGGTGCAGCTTAAATTGACTCTTGGATTTATCGTCGACTTGGATCCTGGTTTTTATTTGTAACACTGTCGACGAGCTGAAGGATTTGCGGATTTTACAGCCCGTGTTCAGTCAGTGCGTTTTTCCAAAGAGGAGAATAAGGATTGTATCGCACACTGACTAAAACCCACTGTGCATCAGTATGTCTTTATGAGGATGGAGCTGTGGACACGAGCGACGTCTTTTCCATTTTAAACGTTTCGCCTTCACAGTTTTCCTTTTATATTATTTGGCCTCGATTGTTTCTTTGGCACAAAACTGACAATATATCTTTTCGGTCCAGCCTGAAATGTTGGGAGGTAGATCTTCTTGCGGGGAAACAAGGTAATGGGAGAGAAATCACACAGAGTCGGCACAGAGAACAAGGGAACATTGTTCGGAATAAGACAATTAGGGCGCAACGAAAGGCAACAGAAATAGCTCCTGGGTGGCGATAAATTTCTAAAAAAGAGATCGATTCAGTGGAGTTATATCTGAGCTGAGTGGCACCGCGCTGGAAGAAGGAGGACTAATGACAAATTAATGGGAAAGTCATGGGATTGGCACTGAAATAGTACGATCGCGGACGCGCAGTAAGAAGAAGAAGAAGAAAAAAAAACCCTCGTCGTTTTTGGAGATCCGGACGCACGGATTGGACAAGTTTCCCCTACACATCTCAGCCTGTTTTATTTCGTGTTTGTTTGGTGTGATTTGGATTCATTTGGGATCCATGTGGTTACACACAGCAGGCTTTCACTTCACTCTTTGACTGTTTGTCTACCTATAGCCTGCTCGTTCTGCTCGCAACAGCGTTTACATTTACATCCATCTATATATAAATCTATATAAAAGAGAGATTAGTTCCTGTTTTTTTTTAAATGAGGCTACACATGCTGTGTGTCAGGGTTGAGATGGCGTGTCGACCAAGTGGAAATGGTTTGGGGATTCTGCTGGTATTCTTACTGGATTTACTGGGGACGACGGCCAGCAATATGGAACCCATCTACTGGAATTCCCTCAACGATAGGTAAGAGCAGTTTTCACTTGCAGACCTTTAAAAAACATTTTTATACCGGTTGACTAATTGCAGGTTGGAGCTTTAAGTTTCCGGCCCACGCAAAAAAAAATGGAATAATTAGTTTAATTGCACGTTGGAGGAGCGAAATGCAAGTTGCGCTGAGAAAAGCGGATTTAGGCAACAGTTACGAACGAATGCAAATAAGTCTAAGTGCACTGAGTGCTTTGGAGTAAAGGAACATGCCACACAAAACGCCATAAAGTTAAATAAAGGGCAGCAATTCAGCAGAGAGCGCAGGCCTACCACACACACACACACACACACACACACACACACACACACACACACACACACACACAGTCCCTCTGACAGTGTTAGTGATTGTATTTTATTTCGGTTTCTCTGTAGTCGATTGGTCACCCTCTCCACCTCAAAGATGGTGTTATTTAATCGTTTTTGTTTGTAGCTGAGGTTCAGTGGAAACATGAGATTTGAGGTGAAACAGGCTGCGCAGCTCTCACATTGATCGTCGTGTTGGGTTTGATCCAGCTGCTGAAGTCCCCGTAAACTCCAGCAGTGGACGCAGTGTGTGTGTGTGTGTTTGTGTGTGTGTTTGTGTGTGTGTGTGCGGGATGATGAAGACGTGCTCTAATTGCTGTTGCTGCATGACCTTGATTAAAGTCCAAGGCCCCGGACCCACAGGCCTTTCAAACAACCAGTCTGCTCACTCGGTCTCGCTCATTTGCATCCCCCCCCCCCCCCCCTTCCTCTGCAGAAGGTGTCAGGCATTAGTTGAGGAAATGTCATTTTAAACACCTCTCGGCCGTTCGGCCTTAACGACCGACACCACTTTCCTCACACCTCTGCCAATTTCTCCTGTGTCTGAATAGACACCCGGGAGGGGGGGAGGTGGAGGGAGGGGCTGGAGAATAACAAGAAGGCTTGTATGGCGGTGAAGAGGGTGAGGGTGCGGTGGAGGAGTTTGGAGGGTGGTGGGTTAGTGACACCAGGCTTCAGTTGTGCAAAGCCTCGCTGCATCTCTGGGAGGGAACTGGAACAATATGAGACTTTGCAGCTTGACAAATAGGCCATCAAGCTCTCAGCTTGAGGGGACAGTGGTGCAGAAATAGCTCTAATTTCTTGCAACTTCGCCCACGTTACTCACTGTATAATGCATAAAAAAAAAAAAAAACTACAGAAGCAAATTGAGACTAATTTAGACTTGCTCAGGGCAACCTTGCAAACCTTGCCCCCCCCCCCCCCCCACACTCCCAGCTCACACCCATGCCAGGGGCCCTATCTGAGACTAACAGGTTTTTTATGCGTCCATGTGCTGAAGGCTGTGGCCTGCCTGGTTTCTCCCCTCTCCACAGATGTGACTGTGCGTGCAACCCACGCCCCCCAACACCCCCCCCCCCCCCTGCTGTGGAGCCAGGCTTGAAGCCCTTAATGAGGGCTTTTTGTCAGCAGTGGGTGGATTCACCCAACAGGGAGTAGAGTTGGACACGGGAGGGTAATTTTCACTGAGAAGCTAACAGCTCGGGCTTTTGAGGTCTTACAGGTGATTCCATGCCATTGTCTCCTAATGGAGTTTAGTGTGAGGTGGGTGTCAGGGCTTAGTGAGTAGGCCTGTTTGGCAATTAGAGGGGTGGTGGCTTTGACGCCAGACTCTATAGTCATTTCCACAGATTTGCTCACTCATATATTCAAAATACAAAGCCTATTGTATACTATGAAGCTTACTATTCATAGTTAATCAGCTTAGTCATTCCTCCAGTTTATTTTCTTGGCCCTTTTACACACTTGCATGTACTTGTTTCTCCTTGCTCTCTACATAGCACAAGCAGTACTTTAATTTCAGGTGCCTCAGGGCAAAATAGCTTTAGGGCCTGGGCTGAAATATGTTAAGAGCCCATGCTTGTCCAAATAGTGCGCTTCTTGCAAGGACAAAGTCCTGAGCCCACACACATCTGGTTTGTAGTTTTAAAATGAGGTGAAAACTAAGCAGAAGCACTGGTCTGTGTATGTCAGGTGCACGAGCATGTAAGGCTCACATCTTTTCTGTGTAGCAAATGGGCTGTCACGTTGTTAACCTCTAGACCTCTGCTGGATGTGCTGCTTTGAAGTTTAGACCGTCCACCTGCAGCTCCCCTCCGCCTCTCCTCCCACCTTTCTTTCCGCCTCCGCGAGCAATCTCCAGCTCCTTCTCCTCCTCGGTCTCCTCTCCCCTCGCTTTCGCCCCTTTCACCCTCCCTCGCGCTGCGCTCTATTTCTGGGCTCCTCTGTCTGTCGCAGCTTCCTCTCCTTCGTCCTTCTCTCAATCTTTTTTTTTTCTTCCTCCTGTCACTTCCCGTCTGTCTCTATCTCTGCCTCGCTCTGTCCAGACGTAGCAAATTGGAAACATGTGTCACATCCAGCCACTAATTATGGTGCTACAGCAGCCATTGATGCACCCAAAGATGTGTTAGGAGTGGCAGAGGTGGGAAGGAAAAGAAGGCACCCATGGGTGTAGTGCCAGATACAGCTGCCTCAGCTATCTGACAAATTCCTGGAATATGTAGTGAATAAAATGACCCGGCCGACGTAAGTTACAGTAAAATGTCGTCTAAAAATGCTTACGGTCATCAAGTCCTGAATCCACCTTTTTATTGACTACTCCATCAGTTGAGATTACTACAGCCTGACAAACGGAAAGGAGACAGAGGTGTTCAGGGAGGAATATAAACACAGACAGGTGCCGGGGGGTGAAAGAGAAACAGAAGGAGCAGTATAGAAAGCAGAGTGGGAGTGGAGGCTGTACTAACCCTAAGTAAATCAATACCAGTTAATGCTCAAGTGCCAATATAGGTTCTGCTTGAGGAAGAGAGAACTGAACCAGAACGATCACCTTGGGAAGAGGCTCCCCCCCCCCATCCATAAACCCTCCCCCTCAGCCTTACATTAGCCTTATCTCAGCATCTCCTATTATCGGACTTACACGGGCACCCTAATGAAAGATCGAATCTTACATTACTGCTCAGGAGTGGAGTGGGTGCTGTGCTGGCAGGTGACCCGCCGTCACGTTGGTGGACACACACATACACAGACTGGGGGGAAAAAAAGTGAGTGTTGGTTTGGTCACTGCTCTGATCGCAGCATATGGAGTTTTGTAGTTATTGGCTATTTTGCAAGTTTGATTTGAGTGTTTGTACTTAAGGCCAAAACCTCCCAGTCACCCCGCTACACTCCCCCCGCTCTCAGCCTCTCTTCTCCTCTTTCTGCACTTCAGTAAACGGCTGTAGATTATTGTAAACGGCTGCCGAGGGTGGGCGTCTCCTCGCTCGGTGCTTGCGGTGACTTGTAATACAACTATTCCCCCTAAGATCCACATTAAATTTTAATCCCCCCCTTCCCATTTCTCAATAATTCATTAATCGCCTGCTAATTGGCGCCGGATAAAAGACTAGCTAACTAGGCTAAGTGTTTCAACTACAAAAACCAGAGAAAAGACTCCCAAGAAAAAAAAAATCACTGGGAATTTTCTTGGTGAGGGCATACTGGGACAGAGCGCGGAGGGTGGAATAAGTGTTAGTAGGTCAAACAGGGTGTCATATCAAAGGAGCAGCATTCCAACACCCGTTTATTGATTGTTTGCGTGTTCAGAACTCCACGCCCGGTTTCACCTGTGGGTGAACTGTCGGTCCCCCCCTCCCCTCGTGAATAATGCACTCATTCATCGAGTGTGGATAAGTAAGGAGGAGCTTGGGAAGCCTGCACACATCCTTAGGCAAAATTATTCGAGAATATCCACTACGAGGACGAGAGGGAGTGAAATAAAGAGGAGGAATGTAGAGAACTGGAAAAAGGAAGAGATGGAAAGAATATAAACCATATTGCTTGAAGTGCAAGCAAGCTGCCCCCCCACACATGCACACCCCAGCCTTTGTGAGTGTGTGTGTAAGTTTACGAGCTGAGAGCAACAGGAGCTGTGAAAAGAAGTTTCAGCTGATGTGGCAGAATGGAAAGGCCTGGGGAAGGAGAAGAAGAAGAAGAAGGCAGCGAATCCGTCCACAGGCTGCAATCTTCTTTTGGAAAGGAAGGGCAGATATGACACACAGGTATGCAGCTGCACTGTTAAAATCCAGACATGTGAACAGACAGATCTATTCTCACCAGATGTCTGCACACATTACACATAATCGACCTCCCCCTCCCATCTCTGTTGGACACGCGTGTAAAGAGAGCGTGGTCCTAAATGTATCTTCTCTGTTGCATGTTCAGGAGAGCATTAAACACACACCGCTACCACTAGACGGTAAACACAGGAGGGCAGATGTGTGCGCGCGGACACACAGACCCACACAAACACACAGGAGAGATGAGGAAATTGGCAGGCGTCATGGGTTGTTGTTCCACTCGGAATTCATTCATTATTTTATCACTCAATTATAAGTTTATTTGGCAGGGGCCGCGCACATTCATCAACATCATAACAGCTATAAAGCGGCGTTGTAAATATGCTGGGGTTAGCTAAAGAACTAATTTACTTCCCCAGTCCCCTGGGCTTTAGAAGTGACTTTGGGATTTTGGTAATTGTTAAAAGTGCTGATGATTACGATGGAGGAGATTAAAAGCGTGTGGCTGGCTGAGCTAGTTCACGATGTTGGAACACATGCGGAAACAAGCAACTTTTTCTCTCTGGAAACACGCGCGTGTGCGTGGACGCGCATGCATTCACAGAGGTAGTGGTGGTGACAGTAATCCAGATTGTGGGTCTGAAAGGGTCACATGTGTCCCAGCATCACTGGGCAGATTGCCCTAGGTGGCTGAACCCAGAGGCCCTTCGTAAAGCCAGCCAACACACACACACTCACACATGCACTGGACCCTCATTAGCTTGCTTCACAGCACACACTGCCTAAGCAGGATCATCCAATCCTCCTGGCAGCGTTTGGACTGGACCAGGTCAATTCCTCCCCCCCACCCTGGGTGAGGAGTAGAGACGTGTGTTGGGGAGCCAGTAAGAAAGTATGTGTGAACTTCTTAGGCCTGAGGGGTGTAGCAGTGTAGGTGCAACCGCTGTCGCACCTCCTCCTCCATCCTTTATAGCACCTGCTCTCCTGTGGCTCAGCTTTCCCCCTCTGTCCTTCTCTTTCTTTCTCTGTCATCCCTCCACCCCCCCCCCCCCCATCTTCCTTCGCTCTTCAGTTTTGTTTATGCTTAAAAAATCATGAGACTCCCAGCTCCCACATTGGGCTGGGCTCACATTGCAGCAGCTACTGTGGGTTTGTTTCATTCCAGATAAACGGGATAGCAGCAGGAGGGAGCTGACGCTGTTGTCATTTAAAGTGAGTGTGTGTGTGTGGATTCTGGTTTGCGACAGAGGATGTGCTGGCATGTGTGTGTTTGTGCCATGAATACTAAACTTTGTGTTAACATCTACAGGCTGCAAGCCATTCTGTGTATGCAGTGTGCTCATGCACTACAAAAAAACTACTTATTTACTTATAACAAACAATAATCTCCCAGTGTAAAAAGATCATTTTAACCTGTTACTTTAATCTTTTTAGACGTGTTTTCTTAACAGAAGTTGAGGTTTTCTTGGCTGCAGCATTATACACGAGATACAGGTTTTCTTAAAATTTTATTTTAGGACAGAAATTTATTGATAACATTTTTTTTGCAGTGCATTTGTTGTTTTCACACCTGCTTTCCCCTCAAGCTACATCAAGGTAGAGCCCTCTTTTGCATACAAGATTAATGTTTTTTCCTCTTATGACTTCACCAGAGTTAATCTAATTTCAGTGTACATACCCTCACTTTCGTCAGCACTAATACTCCATCACTTTCCTCTTGTCAAATGGCGCCTTGATTGGACACAGGCCCAGTATAGTTTTGTAGCTGAATGTTAAAGAGAAGAGCGTCCTCACAAGAGAGACAAATGAGCGGGGCTTGCTGGTGGACAGCTGTGCCTCGTCACAGCTGAAGTTTTGGCAAACATCTTCGAACGATATGAGCAGGAGGGCAGAAATAGGAGAAGTGGCTGTTGTCGGGGTGAGATGAGGGGGAAGATAGAGGAGAGGGGAGCCAGATGACAGGCAACAAAAAGCGTGAGAGACAGTGAGGGAGCGCGAGTTAAGAGAGAGATGGATGGTTTGGGAGCGCGGCCCGGGTCTGACAGGGGTACTGGCTGATGTGACACGGCCCAGACAGGGAGAGTGACTGATGATCTATAGGTCACCGCCATGACTAGCTGCTTCCTGCGCGCATACAACCGAGCCAGCCCCTCATTCCTCATTACTGACACGTCCCATAATATTTATCCCAGTGAAGTCCAGCATGAAACCTGGTAAGCTTTAAAGGAATCCACTGAGTTTTTTGAGTAGGATGAGCTCTTTGATCAACTTAGCAGGGAGCGATTTAAGAGAGAGGCAGCTGCTTCCCTTTCTCTGTATTTACCACACTTCATGTGTTGAGATGAAATGCAGAAAACACACACACACACACACACACACACACTGTGCTAAAACTTCACACACGGTATGCAAGACTCGCAGAGGCAGAAATGATGCCAAATGCCTCGTAGCAGAAGAATTGTGTTGATAGACTTAATTTGCCAAAAGGTAAATCAATTTCTTTAAACGGAAGCTCTACTGTTCCACGGCGTAATCAATATTTGAAGTTCACTGCACTCCAGGATGAAGAGCTGTCGTTTACATTCGCTGGTGAAGCACCTTGTCTGAACCATGCTTGCATACATCTACTGAAAAACAAGCTTCTGACATTCTGCTTTTCATAAAAGAAGGTGTATTGTAGATAAAATGCTACAGTTAATGCAAGAAGCCAGTTCGTTTGGAGATGCAAGAGTCGCACTTTACATTCAAAAGTTAACTAACGTTCGGGTCTATTGAGGCTGTAGTCAAATGGGGTCCCTGCCTTGTCTTTGATGGATTACATCCTGTGAGTTTGTTTGCCTTTCTCTTTGATTCCACCAAACACTCTCAACAACCTGACATTCGCCAGGATGCTTTCCTTTTATTGTGCTGCATTGTAGCTGAAGTGGAACGCAATCTCACTAAGTCATGTCGGAAATAACACAAATACGCCGTCAAACGAGCGAAATGGACCTAGAAATGCGAGGCACACAGCCGGTAGCTGCTTTTGTAAGTGATGAAGTGGCTACAGGTGGAGTTTTCTTTAAATATCCCATTTTACATTTGTATTTTTGGCATAAGAAGCTGTTATCCAGAGATTTGCAAAAAAAAAAAAAAAAAAAAAAAACAACACACAGAGCTGCAAAAGTAAGCACACATGAATCACCCTGCCTGCAAGGAGCCTGGTAACAAAGCACAGCAACTACTCAGTGCTCAACTACAAAATGATGCATGGCTTTTATTTGCGTGGGGAGCTTTGGGGTGGGTGTAGCTCCTCTGTCTGTTGCAGTAGACGTTTGGTTTCTTGTGTGGGAGATGTGAAGACCTGTTACTCCAAAGCATCTTAGCATTAAGATAATCTTTACCCACTGACTTACAATGGGTCAGAGATGATCCTCATGCTAAGAGGCTTTGGTGGGGAACCCTGTCCTGCGTCTTGAAACTTGGCTTACTAATAAACGGACACATTTATTACCCCGTATGAGCACAGGCCTATTTCTCTACCTCTGATCTTGTGTAATATTCTCCACGCCTAACTCTCACCACCTTGATTGTTTTCCCAGGCTTTGACGCTTTCTTCTGCTCAGATGCTTGTGCGTGCATGTGTGTGCGTATGCATAGTTCTAATTAGGAGTTAAAAGACCGTTAAGTGAGCGTAGTCCATCTGGCTTTGGCATTAGCCCATTGTTGTTACAGTCTGTGGGGAAACTGACCTTGGCTAGCAGTACGAGGAAAAATCATGCCCCATTTCCTTGGTCCTGCATTAAATATAATTTTAGCAGGACTGACGTTAGAAATGCAAGATTAAGATGGAAATGTAAGATTGAGATGAATTCTTCGGCTCTAAATGCAGGAGCTCTGTCTTCATGTGGGGGAGCTGAGCTGCCACTTGTAGGTTATCAGTGTGTCTGTAGAGATCACATACTGAGATGGAAGGCAGCATATGGCAAGTGTTTCCTTTTAAATTATGATTTGTGATATAAAAAAACTGAGGTTGAGCAGAGGAAACTTTATTTCAGGGTTTCCTGCTTGTATGTTACAGAATATTTTATTTTCAAGGAATAGTTTCCCTAATTTCGTCTTTTCTAATCTCTGTATGTTACATATGAGCAGAGGTGATCTTAGCTTAGCATAAAGCAGAGGACAAGTTAGCTTGACTCTCTCCAAACCTCAAACATCTACCTATAGGCTTCCTTATGTCTAAGCAGTTAACTCTTTTTGTCTCGTTTCATTCAGACAAAAACAGAAAACTAAAAACAACTGTTTGTTAATTAAATAATTTCCATAATTTGCTAATCTCACCCTAGCAACAAGCTACACTTAGCAAGCTTAGGTACATGCTGATTGTCATTTTTTGCTATAGGCTAGCTTACTGATCATATAGATTCAAGTAAGACTGTAACAACAAAAGCCATTTGTTAAGCAAAGGTTTGTATTGTTGCTTAAAATACAACTTTGTGGAGGTAGCATACTGGCTAAAGTGCATGCTACACAATTGTTATGTCCACCTTTTTAGTCCAGCTGTGAATCTTCCTCATACCCTCATGTTTCCTTTTCACATCTCCGCTATCTACTATCAAATAAAGGCTATAGCTGAAAAAATTATCTTTAAAAATCAGCTTTGCTATTAGAATAAGTTTCAGGTTTTTTTGTTAAGTTACATAGTCTCACTTCAGCTGAACACCTACATTGTTCTCTTAAACAGAATCACATCTTCCAGCCTCCCAGGCTTATGAACCCCTTTCAAATCTGCAATGGATAAACTCTAAAATTCATGGTTGTCAAACTTAAATAATGCCTGTTGTTCCACTTCCTGAAAAGCGGACGTTTTGCCGATAAAACGGTTTCAACCTGAAGCGATGATTTAAGGCCAAGTAAAAAAGTTAACTGACTGCCTCAAAATGGCCGTTTTTTTTGTTTAGTTTTTTTTGCAGCATATGGAGTTCAGTGCAGTGTTTTGTTGTCTAGGACAAGTACACTAACAAGATCCATCTCGTATGGAAAGAGCGCTGAAGTGGATTGTTGTTGCCCCCTTCCACATGCCATCATCTGATACCCCGGCGCTGGCTATAATACACGACTCTGTGTGCGCTTGAAGCGACGGAGCAGCTTTCTAGCGGTTTTACCCTCCTCTACGCTGCCTCCCTCTCTCGCCTTTGTCCTCATGTCTTGCAGACAACGTTAACACAGCAGCATTCATATACACAGACACACACAAATCCAGACTTGCATGCACACAGTGGGGAGCTTGTATATATCCACACACATACTAATGCATGCACAGATGAAAAATGTTATTGCTCCCAGTGCTGGAAAAAGTCCAAGTGGAGGGGTTGAGTTTCCTTCAGAGGTGCACCCCTCTCCCCGCTCACCATCCCCTCCTCTCCATCAGTAGCACATCCCTCACTCCTTCCTTCCACTCCTCCTTCATTATTCCCTCACTCTCCCTCCTTCACTTCATACCTCCTCCCTCTGCTCCCCGTGAACAAAAGAGCTGCCCTCCCAGCGCTTCCACTGAAAGCCCTCACACACACACACACACACACACTCTGACTTTGCTCCGCACGCACTCTTACCCCTCTCGTCATGTGCAGAACCAGTCCACTTCTCCGCTCTAATCTCCCCTTCTTTTTCCTTTTGTCTTTCCCTTTTACTTTCTCTCTCTTATTGCCCGCCTCACCAACAGTGTAAATTTCCTTCTCTGCACATCCAAACCATTATCGTGTTACAGCTAGTTGGCAGACGGTGAAATTTATTCCCTCTTTTTTTTTTAAAATTGCTCTCATCTTTTTCTCTTCTTTTTCTACTGTTTTTTTTCTACCCGCAGCTCTTTTTCTTTCTTGCTCTCTTTTCTTTGTGGGTGGTTTTTGATGTGTAGTCTCGGTTTCTCCTCGTTCACTCATCACTGTCCAGCAATAAATAGGTCCTCTGTAGTGACGACAGGATGAATAATCATGATTGCCTATCACTGTGGTGTCAAAGTAATTTGGGATTGAACCAGAGCTTGGCCTGTGTACACACACACACACACACACACGCACACACACACACACACACACACACACACACACACACACACACACACACACGAACAGATGTACCACTCCCTCTAAATTGTCTGGAAATCAGGAAACCCTTCCCTCATTAGCTACCCCATCCTTTAACCCTCTTTCCAAAACTCTCTTTCTTTCTTACTTTTTAGCAGTGTTGCTTTCCATTGGAGTGCAGCTGTATTGCAGGTCCCCAGCCACAGGAGGGGGAATACACAGATGGAGGCGCCCTCCTTCCTTTCTTTCTTTCTTCTCTCTCATCCCTTCTTCTCCACAAAGAAAATCAAGCCAGAAGAATGCTGGTGCACGGGGGGGGGAAAGGGGGCGATGGGACAAAAGCCTTCCTTTTCCACAGTCTGTCTCTTGTTGTGATCTTTCAGGCTTTCAGTTGATGGAGTGTGTGTCACTGTGTCATACCTTGTGTGCGTGGGTGTGTGTGTGTATCCATATTTGTGCGTGATGCTTATTTCTGTTATGTTTTAGTGTTAACTCTCTGGCTGTGTGGTCTTGGATTTAGATTTTTATTTTTTATTTTGAGCAAGTGTGTGTCCTTTGCTGGCTAACACACACAGCTGCTGTGGTGTTTGTGTTTGGTTCCATATTTTGTGTGTTTCACTAAAGCCACTGGTCCCAGTTAGGCCTAGCCCATCTGGAGCCTAAGTCCTGGGTGGCCGTTATGTATGTGTGTGGCGTGTGTGTACACAGCTGAGCATTGCAACGCGTCCAGTCTCTGAGGTGTGTATCCTGGCACTAAATCATACACATTATCTGATTTCTCAAAGCCTTAATGTAGCTGCTGTGGAGCGGCCAAACAATGCGACTATCATGCATGAGTGCTGTAATTCAGCAGCATTTTTATCTTATCTCTTCTCAATCAAAACCTTTGCTTTCTCCTTATGTTTCCTCTTAAATTTAATCACTCTTGTGACAAGCGAGCTAACTCCATTATGGTTGTACTTCAGCACGAGAACAAAAGAATTCACTCAAGGTCTTGTGTAAGTGCTTCTGTACCCTCGCGATGCCCTCGCACGCTGGATAGAGCCGGTTATTGTGTGTTGTTGTGTTGTGTGCGACTGCTTGTGCGCGAGTGTGATTTGTGTGGATGTCGGGCATGCGTCATGCGTAGGTGCTCGGGCTTGTGTACATGGCCTGCGTGGGTTTGTGTACACCCCCCTCTCCTGCTCACCACCACCTCCCCGCACCCCTTTCCGTGCAGCATTAAGCATTATTTGCAAAACAACACAATCATGTGAGACAAAGTGAGTTTTTTTTTTTTTGTTGGGGGCTGGGAGGCGATCACGAAAGGAGAGCGTGAAAACAACAGAAAGTGGCCTGTACCACTTGACCCTCTCAGAGGGGGGGGTGATGAGGTGGTGATGGGCAGGGGAGGGATGTTGTAAACCAGGGGAGAGATAATCCCTCCAGTCATGCCCCCCTTGCCCCCCTTTGCGTGGGCTCTAACGTGGCGCACTGGGCTGTCAATCACTCAACAAAGCTGTCTGTAAGGGGATTATGAATCTATGGACCCTCCCTCATCTCCCTCAACCACTCTCTTCACCTTCTCCTCTTTTGCCTTTTCCCCCCTCTTCCTCCCAGGCTATCTTTTGCCCTCACTATGTTTTCCACCTTCACACTTTCCCCTTGTCCACTGTCCTTTCACAACAAAGTGCGTCTTTCCCCCAACACACATTCTGCTTCGCTGTCTAAAGCTTATTTTATCTTCAGCTTTCCATCCGTCCTCCCTCTGTCCCCTGTAAGCCTTGTTTGTCATTCATTTTCTTTCTCTCTCTCTCTAAAGTCGTCCTCATCTCTTCATTCAGTCCATTATTTCTCACCTAGGCGAGGGACAGGTGTTTATGTGCATGTGTTTCAGTTTTTTGTCTCAAACCCATATTAAGAGAAGTTGGCCTGGCACCTACAAAAGACAGAGCTAAACAAACAAGCAGAGATGTGCACAAGCACAAATAACAAGCTCATTCTAATCATTTTTATCTATAATTATAATCACAGTCATGGTGATCCTCCACTTGTGTATTCTGCTTGTTTACATGGAGACAGATCCACTCTACAAAGGAAATATGGCAGAAGAAGTGGCATCAACAATCGATGTCATCGTGTACGCGTTTCAAAAAGATAAATTTTTGAAAATAAATTTAAATACATTTTTTTATTTTCATTCTTTACGTTCTGTCATTTTTGTGGCCTGTGCACCTTCAAAACACACAAACGCACCAAGCTGCCGTCAGGCTAAATGTCACTTCTCCTATAAATGTGATGAATAGCTTGCAGTCCTATCTTATCTCTGTGTCCTTAGCTTTTACACCAAGCCGCTGCTTCCAGGCTCCTGCAGGTGGTGACAGGAGCCCCTCCCTCCTCCTGCATTCAACAACCTCTTACTTTCCGTTTTTCCTCGCCAACTATCTCACCTCCTATCTGTTTAGTTTAAACATCCGTCAGCACTCAGGCAAACTTTTGTTTCCTGTAACCGGTTTGCCCACCTGTGGTCCTGTTTTTTTTCTCTTGCTGTCCTCTTTTGTTTTTCTATCCCCTCCGTTTTGCATATGCTATCTCTCTTTCTCTGTTTTTCTCCACACTGATAACACGACCAGTTTGGCTAGTAGGTCGTGGTTCGTTGCGGGACGTTTTTACTGGTTAATCTTTCACAATCCCATGAATAATCTTGCCGCTTTAATCCAGCAAGTCAGCTCCACATGGGAGAAATTAAGATTCAACGTTCTGTTAGGACTGAAAAGGAGATTTAAGGGTCAAGGTTTTTACAGTGTGAGAGCAACTTTTAATTAAAGTTACTATTAAGGTTTGCCATGTAAAACCTCTCCAACACTTATTTTAAGCTTTTCTTGTGTACTGAGCCAAAACTCATTTACTTACTTTTATTATTTAATTTCATTTTGTCACAGGCAAAACTCTTTAGTTTCTCAGATTTTAAAATCTCATTTCATTTGATCCAAAAGTGTTTTTTCATGGCTAGATTTAGACTTCGTGTTAACAATAATAACCCTGAAGGAGATTATGATGCAAGGAGACTTCAATTTAAAAATAAAAAAATAAAAAACTGATGAAGAGATGGAGAGGAGCCGAGGTTTAACAACCATTCATTTCACCATTAAGAGAACAAGATTAGACGACGACGAAGACTGAAAGTGAGGGAGAAGAGAGAGAGAGAGACTTAATGTAAGTGACAGGGTTGTTATCTATCAGGCAGCTGATGGTTTTAACAGCTGTATTATCTTGTGTATCTTATATTGGATTAAGCTTCATTCTCTTACACGCGTTGCACTCTGATTGACGCTCTGATTAAAGACATCCACTGGCAGAGATGCAGAGACGGGGAGAGAACTGAGAAAGAAGGGTGAGGAAGGAAGAGATGGGAGGTGGGGAAAGAGGGTGAGGAGCAGTGCTTGAACTGGGCCAGTGCACATTTTGAGTCTGAGCACTGTTTTGAGTTAGTGCCTCCACTTTCTAATGGATGAGTCCAGGCACCCAGTGCAGGTATTCAAATGTGTTTTTTACATAATGAGTGCGTGAACTCGCTCCGACCTGATGTGGGCAACTGTGACCATTCAAGCCATGCTGGTACAGAGTGACTATTTTTGCCATGTCAAGGTGGGAAAGAAAGTTCACCAGAATGACATGAGAGGGGCAAGATTGCACAACTATATCTTATATTTTTGTCACTGCGTTGGCCAGTAATAACCACAGTATGCAGGGTCTAATTCTCTCTGGACAACTTTGTGTGTAGCTCTGTGTAATGTTTTGCTATCTGATAAGCTTCAATATTCATAGGTCTGTTACACAAACCTGACTTCCTGGATTATATTTCATGTCCTACCGGTACCTGACAAAACACACCCCCACCAACGCGGCTCCTTGGGTTATTTTAACACGGGGCTGATTTCAGTCTGAACGCCCACTAAGAAAACTCTTTGAACTTTTCTGTAGCTGCTCCACAATGAAAGAGTCTCGTAGAAATACTAGTTTTACTAGTGGAAAACTTTTATTGTGGTAGCAGCAGCACAAATTTAGTTTGTATTAAACTCACAGCATCTCTGATAAGACTTAAAATGATCAGTGAACAGTAAAATAACACTAATATCTAGAAGTGAGGCTAAAGCCCAAACCACAGAGATGCAGTCAGAATTAAAAACACTCTTCTTTCTCTAGCCACCAACGCAGCCACCCATGTGCTCTGATCCATCAGTTTAGTGCATAGACAGCGCTTCCCACCAAGCAGGATCACAGCAGCTATCCCATACTTTAGGAAACTATATTGAAAAGCTGCAAAAGCACCAAAAATTGGTCAGTGTCATGCTCAAACAAGCCACAAGAGGTGACAGGAGAGGATATGTGGTCCAGCACATCGAACTACAGTATATTAGTATTTTGTCGTGTGAATAAATAATATAAACCCTCAAATGAATAATTCTTGCACACGATTGGTGCCCATGAACGCTGCCTGTGTGCATGCTACGCTGACAGCTGGTTAAAAGTAGTAGCAGCTCTTTTCACTCCAGTTCTGGTGAGGAGCAAAGGCAGAAAAGACATGAAGGGACACAAAAAGAGAAGTGGAGAGAGTAAAGGAGGAAAACGGAGGGAGGAGAGTGGGCTACCAATAAATAAAAGAAAGAAAGAAAAGAAAAGGCAGAAAGGTATAAGATGGGAATGTGTCATACTTATTAAAAACTGTGAGTCTGATCTATGTGGTCTCATCTCACACCTCCGCCTTGGCACTTTCTCTCTCACTTCTTTCCCCTCTCTCTCTCTCTCTCTCTCTCTCTCTCTCTCTCTCTCTCTCCTGCTCTCTACAGTTCTCTCCCTCTCACCCTCCACTTTCCTTTTGTCACACTTGTATCCATCTCTTGCTATTTCTCACTCTTACTCCCTTTTCATACCCTACAGTCTCTCACCAGCAAAAAAAAAAAGAAGAAAAATAAAAACTTCTCATGCTCAGTTTGGTGAGCAGCCTGTCAAGCCTGCTTTGAATACACGTGCACACCAGCAGATACTCCTATAACTCTAGCATACAGCCAAGGGAATAATAGAATCACGGAATACTGTGAGACGAAGAAAGAAGGGGGGTGAATAAAAGGATAAAGCAGACTGAGAGGGATAGAGAGCTTCATATTATTAATTTAGTTGGAGAAAGAGAAAGAGAAGGAATTTCTTTCAATCCCCCCACCCTTACACAATGGAGAGATTGGAGCAGGAGGGGGGATGTGGGGAACAGAGAGGTAGAGATTATCCATCCTGCCGTATAAACCATGGAGTTAACAGTTTCATAGCAGCAGCTTGGCCTGTTTTTATTCCTCTGCCACCATGCCTCTTGATCTAATCTTTCCCTCGCTATCTTTCATTTGCTTTAAGTCTATGTTTTTTCTTCTTCTCCACCTCCCTCCTTCTTCATCTCTATCCTCCCATCCCTCCCATAGCTCCTTCATCTACCTCTCAGTGGGCTCTCTCTCCCTAATCCCCCAACATCTCTTCCAGACCTATAGACTGGAATAGGCCTGCCCACACCCAGCCGATAACCGTGTGTGTGTGCCTGTGTGTGCGCGCACACGTGTGTTTCTACCCTCACACACACGGCTCTTTGTGTCCCGTATGCGTGGATCACATACCAGTATATGTGGCAGTATATGATTTCAGCGTGTAGCTCGGAGTATATGTTCACAGTTGGCAGCCCACTTGCCCAGTGAAATTGGCAGAATATCTCCTCATCTGGCACAGGAAGAAGGGAGAGTGTCCCATAGCGAGGGATTACACCGATTTACACACACACACACACACACACAGATTTTTTTTTCCACATTAAGAAATGCAAATCTGCACAGTTTCAGCGACTATCGGGGGGTGGTCTGCTCATTTAGAAGCTGGAATATCAATTTCTGTAAATTTATTAGCAAGAATTAGAAGATGAAGACGTTTTAGTAGGAGTCTGATCGCACACTAAGAAAATATGTACCTGAGAAAGGTGTTGTAGAACACTCTATGAGGGGTTAATAGCTGGATATTTTTATCCACGTGCAGAAAGAAGTCGACACTTCTTTATGTTGCTATAAACTGAGCTGTCTCGGCAGGATGCGTCTGCTGTTGTGGAGCAGCTTTCTAGCCTCCCTGCCCAACGAGAAGTGAAATGCCAATGAAATGCATTTCTGTAATGGGCCTGCTGACAGTGCAGCAGCTCCAAGCACAGGGAGGAAATAGTCTCCAGAAGCCTGTTACTGTAAAGTGTTTCTTTGTCTCCGAGGGAGCTGGTGGGAGTGGGAAGGAGGCAGGGGGGGAGAACTCCACTCGGCTCTTTGTATGAGTCTGATTGATAGGTGTGTCTGACCTTTAGCACCTCTTGAGAAATCCAACAAGTCATTCTCTCACCTTATATTTAGTCCCCTCTGTATCTGCTTCTCACACACACACACACACGCTTTGAGACAGGCCCTGGATGGAAACCTAATTCTGTCTTTTCTTTCTCTCCTTTTCAAAAAACCTCCAAATTACAGCCACTCCATTTTCCACCTCCCTTCCTCTCGCCGTCTCCCCCCTCCCTCCTTTCTTAACAAGCGATCTCGTTAATGTCAGAGCGCCTCTTTCTTTCTCCCTCTCTCATTCTTTCTCTCATTCAGGCTTTTGGCCTATAGAGAGAGAGAGAGAGAGAGAGAGAGAGAGAGAAAGATATCAAGAAGCAGAGATAGAGAAATCAGTGCTCAGTGGAAAGAACAAGTGCTGGATGATAGAGGGTGTGGGCAGAGAGAAGCCAGGGCCTTCATAATAATGACCAGACAAGTGTGTGAGATTACTGCCCTGGTTTCAGGGGGGACATAATTACATGCTGCACAGACTGTCAGAAAGGCTGAGATGAGGGGGGCTGTATTTAGTGATGCACCAGTGAGAGATTGGTGAGGCGAGGGCGATGACTAAATCTGCGCCACAGCCTGGCCATTTCCAGACCTGTGTGTGTGTGTGTGTGTGTGTGGGATGAGTAATGTTAAGCCATTGAATGCTGTAAATTATTCAAAGGCTTCATGCATGGAAACATTATAATTCCATGTCTGGGTGTGAATTACCCTCCGTTTCACCCCCAGGCGCATATCTCACTATAGCCCAAGGCCTCATGGGAGATTAAAGGGAGTAAATACTGTGGAAGCTGGACCCGCATACAAACCACATGCAGAGTCCAGATATCCCAGCAGGATATCTGGGATATCTATCCCGAAGGGAGTCAGTTTGAATCCATCTCACTGCTTGTTATCTGTGCGTTTCCACATGTCCTGTTTGCTCCGAGATGAAAAAAATAATCACAAATGACAAAATTAAAATCACATGTGTCAGGTGCTTAAAGCCTGAACCTCCCACAGATTAAAGGCTACAGAAGCTGCCTTTCCATCTGCTTCAATTAGTGCAGCACCTACACACCGGGACGTCCCTTATTTAGATCACTAGTGAGAAGTCAGACACCAGAAGTTGCTGAGAAAGACTGCAGGGACATCTTTTTAGTTTGACAGTTCATAGGCTTCAGCATACAGAGACAACAAAAACATTATGCACACTGCAAAGATCCAGACACCCTGGAGGCATGTGGGTGCCGAGTCTAGGAGATCAATAAAAGTTATCCGCAAGTTAGTCAGTAAAGATCATCTAAATTAAAGTAGATGTTCTTTAGTATTGAATTACTGCTATACTGTCTATGCACTGCAATAGATAGGCTAACAGCTACCATGCTAACTAGCCAGTGAAATGCTAAAGCATGTAAATCACTGCCTCAAGCCAGCTTTTACTCCGCTTATTCAAGGGACAAAGTGTATTTTTAGAAGCAGCTCCTGTCTCCTAACGGTCTGCAAACCATGCCTCTTTTGTGAAGCAGTTTCTACTCGAGCAGAGCGGGGTTATGCACAAGTGGGTGATGCAGCACAGCTAATAAGATATGATAGCTTTATCTGTTTTGAACTCTCCATCCAATTTGTGGATCACCGAAGTCGAACTGCACAGAAAAGCACATAGTTTTACTTCAACCTTAGGAGTATATTTTGCTTTTTAAAATCAAATTTTTTTCTTTAAGTATTTATTATAATAGCAGCACAAGAAATAGTAGGATTATAAATCAGCCTCACTAACCAAGGATGGGTGGTTATATTATGCTTTTTAAAATAATGTTCTGTTATGTTGCCCACCTGCAGGTAGTGACAAATAGTTTTATGGCCACTCATTAGTGGCTGTCAAACTACATTCTGGGAAATGGACTGGAACAAACTGCTCACTTATGATGACACAATAACAACTACAACACAACAAGAAGGTTCACGAAATGCGCAAATTACAACACGGCAGATTAAAACATCACAGACTGATAAAATATTGCAGTATTTCCCTTTAATCGGTGCCAGCAGAACGTCTCAGTGCCCTCCTCCAGTCATTTTCACATTAAAAGCCTTTTTCTCTCACAACTCCTCCTCGTCGCTGACAGGAAGTGAAGTTTTTGGAGAAGTGGGGTTGGAGTTGGTTTGCAGGGTGTGTGTGTGTGTGTGCGGGTTGGGGCGTGTTGGGTGTGAGTGGGAGGTGCACTAGCATGCAGCATTAGTTCTGCTTGAGCTGATGTGTTAATTAGCCAGCCGGGTGCATAGATAATTAATGAGAATCATGATTAATGACTGTACAGTATGCATGGCTAAGGCGGAACGCGACTCACTGATAAGGCGGAAGGAGGAGGAGGATCACTGGCTATCCACCCTCTGCTGAGTGCCCGACGGGTGTGTGTCTCCGTGCACCATGTTTGCCTATAACTGCTTGCACATGTGAGTTTGTGCCTCTGACCAATGTGTGTGTGTGTGTGTGTGTGTGTGTGTGTGTGTGTTGCCAGGCATGGGCGTTGATGCCAGTATGAATTTGCAGGCCTGACAGTCGGTAGGCCTAATAACAGACTGCAGCAGGTCAGGGGGGGCATTTAACACTGTTTAACACGTTGACAGAGCTGCCCGCTGATGCCAGATCAGAAGGAGGACCTCACACACATCAACAGTAGAGTGAAGGAAATCAACATTGATCTGTTGTTGTTCTACATTTTTACACTTCAAAAAAGTTTTTTTTTTTTCCACAAGTGATACAAACAAGTGACACAGGAGAATATTTCCAGCTGTTTGATAGAAAATTCTATTAAAGTTCTACTGGAAACAGGATTAAATATTGTTATTGGATTGGCAGATGATTGCATGTGTTTAAAACACTTTCATATAATGGCAACGCAATATGATCGAAAGCCACAGAACAGCTACTAAATGGTCCTTGGTCATTTTCTTTTTCAAGAAGCGATTGAGATTTAGTTGCCTTATCTGACTGATGTCAATTTGACACGGTAATGTTTCACTAATTTCTGACATTAATAGAAATGCACTTAAATGTTAAAGAGATGTAATGAACAGATTAATAGACATTAATAATTCTCAGTTACAGTCTCAATGATATCAAAAGTCATTAAAACTACTCTCTGTCCCTGTGGCCCCACAATGGAAAAGGCCATACGACAATTTCCCCCTGAGGAGATATAAAATGTTACGTTATTTAACCCAACAGCATAAACTGAGTTTGCATATTAAGCAAATTTTAATCTTATCTTTTAAATTCCCTGCCACAGTGGGGTCATACTAGGATGACTCAATTAAATTAATTTAGACTCTTAACGGTGCCAAGATTACATTCTGCAGATTGGTGTTGAGTTTAGAGACAGAATTGAAGTGATCTACCGGATCAGTGAGTGGAGCAAGACACCAGCATAAAGCTTCAGCTGTCCCACATAGTCACACATGTATGTTTGATACACAGAAGTATCCACTAAATGGAAAACATGGCGAAAAGCATGAATGATGAATGTGCAGGATGCACAGAACGAACCGGGAACACTGAATGACTCCACAGTTTGTTCGCTATGAATACTGACTCGGCGGTGACATCGTTGTCGGCGGCAAGAGGTGGTTTGACCGTTGACCGTGCAGCACAATCGAGGCCTTGACCTCTCATTGGTGCAATCCGCAACATATGATATTATCTCGCCCAATGAGACGGAGGTTGGGAACAAGCTGGGAGGAGGAGGTTAGGGGGTGACATACCGCCGCTCGGCCTGTGTGTGTTAATCTGCTTTGTCTGGCTGGGTGCACCATCAGCACTTTAGCGTGACCCTTAACCTCTGACCTCAAATAAGGGAGGTGGGGTGTGGAGGTCCTTGTTCGCCCCCTCTCAAAGCAGCCCGACAGCCAGCTACACTCCCAGATATCCCTGGCATGCTGAGGGAGAGAAACTGTGTCTTAAGTGTGTTTGTGTATCTGTACGGGTGGAGAGAGGCGGGGACGATGGAGGGTGGAGGAAAAAGTAAGAGCAGAGATGAGAAAAGAGAGAGAGGAGGAAGAGACATGAAGAACAGCGTGTTCTCTACTTTCTTCTCTCTCCTCTCCCATCTCTCTGATGAGGAGACAAATAGCTATTGTCATCTAAGAGATGCTGGAAAAAGCCGCTTGCGCTCACGGTCCCTTTGTCTTCCAGCTCTGCGTTTGAGAAAGGATGACAAAGGCCATTTTCATGCTCTGCGTCTATCTCTGTCACCTCCTCCTCCCCCTCTCTCTCTCCTCTCACTTTTAAACCTCTGTCCTCCACGCTACCCTTCTCTCCTTTCTTCCCTCTCTCTCTCTCTCTCTCACGCTGAGAATGCCATCTCTTTAGTCATGCTGTAGCCTTCTTCTTTTTTTTCTCTCCATGCTATGTCGCCGCGTCCTTGCCTTCGACCCTTCCCTCCTTCATCTCCCCACCATCCATTCATCTCTCCCCCTTTCGCTTTCCCTCCGTTCGTCCTTTCACCTGACGCACGCCTCTGCCGGGGGGGTCGGCCTAATTATACCACATTCATCCTTTCTTCCCCTCTTTCTCTCCCTCCATTTTCTCCCCTATGACTCCCTCACACACGCACACCTGTAACTCAGCACGACATCTCACAGTCTTTCATCCATCCCTCCTTCTGCTCATCACTCTCCTGCCTGCTCTGCTTTCCTTTCCCACAGAAACATTTCACCCTATTTTTCACTCTTCCATGCTCAACATAAGCGCCGAACTCTCCGTGTTTCTCTCTAATTCCGTGTTTGCTCTCTTTCCCTCTCCTTGTTGTGCCTCCTCTCCTTCTCCGTAACTGATGTTGCACCTGTTTCGTGTGCCGGCTGCCTCTCTCTTCTCGCCATCTCCCTCTCACTTTTAGCTGTCAATCAACAAGTCACCAAGGCTTCTTTTCGTCTTTGGTTTTTTCTTCTTTTTTTTTGCCAAGAACATAAACATGCACCTAATTTGAACCAGTTGCACTCAATCCAGTTTCTCTCTTTGAAGACAGGAGAGTGTTGATAACCAGAGATTTGAGGCTGTAGAGGGAGACATTCACAGGAAAAGCTGATAGGAGGGGGAAACTATTTCTCTTTCCTTCCTTGTCTTTCCCTCTCTTATTGTCAGCCAGTGGTCTCCCCAGAGTTTTCCCAAAACAAAGGGAGGAATAAAACAGTATTTTTAGACCCTTTCATTTTTCATTACCATAATGATTTGGGCTTTGTAGAATCTTTTCATGTATATTTGACTGTGTGTATTTGTGTTTGTGTGTGTTCAACAAGGTGTTTCTTTTGCTGCACTGCCGCTCTCCCCACACGGGAGCCCAGAGGTTGAAAAAGAGAGCACACACACACGCACGCCATGTGCACACCCTGCAAATCAGTCATACTCATCCCCAGCCGTGCCTCCTGTCTATTTATTCCTCGATTCATCCGATTCTTTATTTATTTTACACGCTGCTTCCTAATGCAAATAGGTTTGTCTGCTCCCTGCCGAACTGTGGGAGCAGCATGGGACCTGGAGTGTGTCTGTGTGTGTGTGTTTGTTACTCAGTGTTTGTTGGAAAGTGAGTAAGTGAGTCTGTGTGTGCATGTGGGAGGATGGGTGAGAGTTTATGTGTGTGTGTGTGTGTGTGCGTGTGTGTGTTTGTGTGTCTGTGGGACCCAGTGAGTAATAGAGCCAAAGTCCTTATCTGTCACCAGAGAGCTGCATGGCTCTCTCTCAGCTGTCAATCATCCAGCCCTAGAGACAAACACTCGGCTTCAAACGCTATGAGAGGCAGAGAGCGAGAGGATGAGGGATGGATGAGGTAAAAAGAGAGCAGGGGCGAGGTGGGGGAGAGAAGGAGGGATAAGAAAAAGATGGAAAGAAAAGCGAAGGAGTGCAGGTGTGGAGGGACAGGAGGAAAGTGAAGGACAAAAGGATAGAAGCTGTGATAGAAGTGAGGGAGAAGGAGCTGATGGTGGTGGTGGTGGTGGGGTGTTATTTCAACACCTCTGTTGTGTGTTCTTCAGGCCCCGCAGGTAAACGGGGAATGGAACTTTAAAACACTTCACCTGCATGAATTAGACAGGCCCCTTGAAAATACCCGGGCGACTTTTGAAAAAGCCACTCTTTAGAAAATAAAGTGGGAGAGAAGTGGCGAGGCACGCACACGGGCGTGCTCAAGCACACGCCCACACACTGCCGTGCACTCTCTGTCTCACACACACACACAAACACACACACACACACACACAGATACTCACACACATTCTGGCAAAGCTATCAGCAGTGAAATATTGGCATGACACACTTCAATATCCTGACGGGAGTGAATAGGATTTTTGATGACCTGGAGGCTTTCTCACTCAGCATGCTTGTGTGCGGCCGTGTTTGTGTGTGTGTGTTTGCATATGATTGCACTTCTGTGTGTGTCTGTTTGCAATTGAAGAAGCCGTCAGCTAGCTCTAGACTCTAGTCTGTCCTACTTTCGTGGACGTACCCCTCCCTCCCTGGCTGCTCGGACTCTCTGCGCTCTGTGGGGCTAACTGTTGATTTTACCGCAGGGCTCCACAGCCCCTGGGTCGAGCTGGGACTGCCGCTCCAGCGCTTTCCCCTAAGCCCTTAAAGCTTCCTACAGCCGAGAACGGGAGGAGGCTGTTGGTTGATGCGGTGCGGGAGAGTCGAGGAGGATGGGGAGAAAAACAGAGAGGAAGCAGCAAAGGGTTTGAGCCCCAAATCGCTTCAAGATGCGTTCCACTGGAGTCAGAGTAGCTGAAAGTCTGGGAGCCGGGCAGCGGCGCTGTGAGCCGGTGGGGAAACCGAATGGAAGCCAGGTTCCCATTTCCAATGGTGGATTAAGCTCTGCTACAGATACACAAAGTCACTGTTGAGACATACGCAGCAAACACACACATTCACTCAGATTGTATCTTATGAAGAGCTGCTTTAGACTCTAATAATCCCCTCACCTTTACCTAAACTGACAGTGTACAGCAGCTATTTTGTTATTTAAAACTTTATCTACAAATAATTTGAATATAAAAAAATCACCAACACTTAAAAGGAACAGTTAAATTTTTTTGGAAATACTCAATATATTTGCTTGTCCCTCTTTCCAGTCTCTATGCTGTTAGCTGACTGTAGCTTCAGGCTTGACAATACACACACGAGAGTGGCGTCGGTCTTCACATCTAACACTCAGTGAGGAACTGAAGCAAATTCTCCAAACTATTATTTAAAGAAAAAACTGATTTTTTTTCTTACTTTGTACCCAAATCTTAAAAATAAGCACCCAACAAAACTAGTCTATACAAAAAAAAAAGTGGCTGGTGATATTCTATAATTTAAAAATTTCGTCAAATCGACAAATGCCCACAACAAACAAAATCAATTCAGATGAAACGATGCGACTCACAAATATTTACAGTGTATTCAAAGCTTGATATGTCTTATTCCTCTCTACCATGGAGTTTTGTTGTTGTTCAGACACTACTAAAAACAACACGCCACACTTGTGGTTTTGCTGACGTGTTCCTTTATTACAGTGAACGCGGGCACTGTAGTTTATTTTGACTCGTTCCCACAGACGCCGTCTCGCTCCCGCATATACAGTATTATCATTCAATAATACTGTATTCATTCAATAGTCTGCTATTTTCTCCTGTGTGAATCATGTTTTGTGAAAACAAACATACCCCAAAATGAAACTATACATTTATAACCAATATTTAAATAATAATGTTTTTAAAAAACTAAATATTGAGGGAAAAACATGATCCATATGGAATTTCCTGGAATTTATAAAGTGTATAGAAAATCACTAGTGTTATCCTTTGAAGTCTGAAGTGAATTGAGGTTTATATGCAAATAAACATGCAACAACTACTTGCATTTCTTTTGCTCACAAACTCAGCAGCTTGCTAAAAAATATATGTCCCATGAGGCCAACAACATACTTGGTGGCCCCAAGGGGCCCCCTATGGATTACACTGCTCTCCTGATACTGTGGCCTCACTGAGCTTAAGTTGAGTCACCTTTAGCTAAAGTTTCAGACTCCCTGCCCCCTGTGGTCTCTCCGGAGCAAAGCTGAGACTCCACACACACACACACATACATACACACACACACACACTGGCCCTCACAGGTCATAGATGGGGAGAGGGGACCGTTGAGAGAATTCCTACACGCTTGAACGAATGTGAATGCACACACACACACACATGCAGGGAGTTTTGGAAAGGTAGGTGACCCACGCTGTGGCAGGTCAGCGTCTCACCTCAGTCCTTCACTCCCAGAGGGACGACTCTTGATTTTCTGTGTATGTGTGTGTGTGTGTGCGGGTGAGAGGCATAAAGAACAAGAGCCCCTGCATGCATTAAAACCTTCATTCCTCCAGAGCTTGGGGTGACCTAATTAAATTATTGAGGTGGTTGGAGTGAATGAGTTGAAGCTCAAAGACTTTTCACACGCCAGGCGAAAACACCAGCTGCCACTATGTATATACGTGTGTGTGTGTGTTATCAAACTATATACTTAACCGCACTAAAAAACTTAGTAGGAGTTATTAAAGATCTGTAGCATGTGTGTGTCTGTCTCAAGGGCCTCTCTTAACTTGTGCTGAGGGGTTCACATGCATAGGTGTATCCATTTAAAGACTAGGGGGGTCCGTTCAATCTCTTTCTCACACACACACACAGACGCACACACAGAGCTGTCAGGACCTGCAGTGCTCTATCACCACACACCTCCACAAGACCACCTTAATGGGACCAATCCAGACGGCCGCAAATCATTCCGAGTACACGCTGAAAACGGTGGAGGGAGAGAGCAAGGAGGAAGAAATGGTGGTTTAAGATGGTTTCAGAGTGAGGACAGAAAAATAAAGAGATGGGGAATACTGTTGCTATGAGGAAGGAAGTCAGAAGCATGATTTAGGGCTCCTATGATCGCTCAGAGGGACGGTTCAGTTTCTTTGTGGAACGATTCATTCAGCTTGGACTCTGAGCGTCTCCTCTGTGGCTTTATGGCTGCTGGATAGTGCATGTCATCCAGTTCATTTTCAGACAGAAGCCTGAAACTTTGCCAACAGTAGCTGGGTCTGTTGGAAAAAAAAGAAGAATTACAATCCAGCCTTGAACAGTTTCACAGAGGAGGAACATAACAGTTCTAATGATGATCATCATTATTAGTGTGTGATTTGTAAAAAAAGGAGCTTGTTCTGGCTTCTAAAAAAAATGTATTTTCACTGTTTAATATCATAAATTCCACATCCTTAGGGTTTGGACTGTTCAGAGAGAAAATACATGTTGTGAAGATGTAATATTCGCTGGTATTTATCACTATTTTCTGATATTTTATTTACTAAAAGATTAAAATAACTAAAGCAGTGACTCTTAATTTATTCATAAATCTCTTATTTTTCATTGAGATCCCTTAACATGCCAGAACACAACACACTATTAGATACTGAAGAACAATAATTGACACTTGATAGTCAGAATTTCTAATAAAAACCACAAAACCCTCTTAAAAAATAAGTTAAAACAAGTAACTACACTAATAGCACTTAACATTTAAAATCTTCCTAGTAATGACCCCAGGACAACATAATGTGGATCCTACAGTATGTAAATGAACATTTAATTATTGATCCATTTGTTGTGACATTTTCATACTTAATTATAACGTCTGGTTGTTTCTTGCTTTATACATTTTCCATACATGAAGCGTTTTTTTTTTCTTCAGCTGAAATGAAAGAAGAGCCGTGGCGACGAGGTGATAATGAATAAAAGGATACAAAGGTGGAGAACAGAGGAACAGAGCAAAAGGGAGAGGCTGGGTGAGAAAGAGAGATTGAATGTGGAGCAGTGTGTGTGGAGCTCACATCTGGTGAATGTTTGGAGCAGTCAAAAGAAAAAAGAAGTTCTGATATGCAGGAGCAGAAACATGAAGAAGGAAAAAAAACAGGAACAAGGATGCAAATGAGAAAGAGATGTGGAAAAAGAGAGAGAGGGAGATGTTTGCTTGAGAAAAGTTTCTGTTGACCTGGATTTGGCTGCGTCGTTCGGCTTTGTTCAAAGAGGAGGAGACGTCTTTCTCCGTAGTTAGTTCTAGTTTCTCTTTATGGTGCAGCTACAAGTTTCAGCTTAATGTGATCCACTCATCTGCTGCATTGTGTCGTATAGAACCTATTGAACACAGCAGGGGCACAGCAACAAGGGGGGATGAAGGGCGTGTGTGTGTGTGTGTGTTTATAGGAGAGGCAAACACAGTGTGTGTGTGTGTGTGTCTTTTTGTGTGTGTACGTGCTCTTTGCAAATGCCAAGGCATCCTGCGTGCCTCCATCCAGTGTCTCCGTGGTTACGCTGGGTGTGACATGTACTGGATGTGACACCGACGCTGCAGCATTCTGGACCGCCTCCGGACAGAGTGTGTGTGTGTGTGTGTTTGTGTGTGTGTGTGTGATGACAAGGACGCAGTTACCTTCAGAGTCCCATGATACCAACTAACTATTCAAACAAGGCTCTGCATCCCTACCTGCTGACTGCCACCTCCCATCTCTGTCTCTTTCTCTCCCCTCCTAAGCCTTATCAATGTCACTCCACCGCTCCCTCTTCACCACCTCGCTTTCCTCCCCTCCCTCCCTCCCTCTCTCTCGCCATATGGAAACTATTACCAGCGTTGTCGTTTTTCACCACTAACATTCCTGAGGGCTTTTCAGCGCTAGCTGACTTTACATCAACCTCGTGCTCCTCTCTGCTTGTTCACACCATTCTTCATAGTTGGCTTATCTCCTGTTCTTTGTCTCGTTCCTCTTTTTCTGTTTAACCCCTTAACGTCCAGCTTTCCCCTTATAATTGTCTGTGCGCAGCTTTAGTCATAATTAATTTGTCTTCTTAAGTTTGTCTTCGGGACACTTTGATTTACCAGAACAAACTGAAAACATGTTAGCAACGCACTGCAAATTCACACGTTCAGCAACAGCAGGCACATGTTAGCGTCGTGTGTGCACCGGATCAATGGAAATCCAATATTCGCTCTTCTCATAACTGCGTTTGGTCTCCACCAACTCCTGAGGGAAATATCTGGCTCATGAACCGCTAAATGCTCCGCAAAGTTCAGCAACTGTTTGGCTGGACAGAGCTTTATTAGAGGTTTTTCAGAGGTGGGAAAAAAAAAAAGCTTCCTGCTTCAGCTGGAAATGAAGCTGGAGAGAGTGACGTTTGTGAAGCTGAAAACCAAAACAATAGCATATGATCCAATGTTTGCACAAAAAAAAATATTGATGAGGGCAGCTTTATGATTGGGAAATCATTTCTCTGTATGGTGTTTCTAAACAGTAATATTCGTCATGCTTTGTGCATCATTTCATATGCATTTCCTCCAAATTCAGCTCGACATATTTGTCTTTGGAAACGTCTCCACTAGAATTTAAAATACATTTCTGTGGGTTTGAGTGGAGTCTGCCTGCACAGAGTTTGTTTGTTCTGACTTTTGCAATACGCTTTGGAGAAAAGTTGCTGTTTACAACCACGTTTTTTTTCTTTCTTCCTTTTTCTAACTAACCAAATATAATAATTTCCACAACAAAAAGTATTGAACAGGAAACAAAGCCCCAAACTTTCTCTCTCCCTCTTCTTGTCCTCGTAGTTGCGCTCACATCCACTCCTCCAGTTCATCTATAATAGAAATGTTCAGAGGTATCTGGGCCATGTCTTCTAGAGAGACTCAAACTCTCATCAATTTATATTATAGCTCTCTTTCCCCATTTCTGTCTCTTCCTAACCCGTCTCTGTCTCCCTCTCTGTCTCGTACAAATGTATCCCTATCTCTCTCCAGCTCTGTACACACAGTCAAAGACCACTTTCTGCAGCTCTTCTCCAGGGTATATGGTTCTTTAATGAAGACAGTAATAATGATTATGGATATTTTAAAACTGTCTGCCTGCCTTGTGCTCTGGTAGAACCAGAAGCTACAGTGTCTGCATACCAAAGGTCCTGTCAGATGATGCTGAATTTCAAATGAGCTAATACGGTTGGTTATTAATTCCTAGAGCAGTTTAAGACGACAAATCACGTTTTAAAGAATGTACAGCGACTGAATCATACGCTTCATCTTGAAAGCAATGCAAAACTGCGCACGACATAATTCCATAAAACGAGGAGCATAGTGTTATTTCATTGAAATTTCATGAGATGACCTCACAGGTTGATACAACTACAGATAATAACAACAGTTTTTGATGCAAGACCTCAAGTTCAACCCGCAAAACGATCTTCAAACAGGTTTCGCAGCAGCTTCCGTAACAGAACTGATCAAAGATGAGGTCGAGATAAAAGAACGCAATACGGCCTAAATGTAAAAGCTCCTGAATGTTTTATTGTGAGCCTGTCAGGCGGAGCAGCAGGCAGAAGATGTAGGTGAGACGCGTAGAGCACCGTAGGTCAGTCTGATGGAGCAGCTCTTCCTACAAATACCGTGTGCGTTCTGTGAATTCGTGTTTTATATACACCAGACCATATGTTTTACATTATGTATCGCTGTTGTTTCTGGGCTGCGCAGCATATAGGGGCACTGATTGCTGCAGCAGAACAGTGGAAAGTGATAGCCACTGCAGTCCCTGCTCTGTGTGGGTGCTCTGCAAAAAAACCTCCATCAGAGCAAGTGATTTAATCCAGCACCGAGGCTTGGGATAATATTTTTCTTAAAGTAGGTAAAGCAGTCAGTCAGTAGAGTGAAATAATTGTACCTATTCAAATCTTTTGAATCAGTTTCCTTGTACTAGAAGATACTTATTTTTATTCTTTGCAATCTTTTATATGATAGGAAATTCATTACAGCAAATGAAGGTGCATTGGAACAGCGTTCGTTATGTTGGAGACCTGGCTCACCAGCAGTGAGGTTCACAGACTCCATGTGGGCTTAAATGACATGTCCAAAATGGACGTTTTCCGCTGAGTGTGTGTGTGTTTGCTCACTGTGGCATTCTTTGGAAAGCACCTCTCTAGCAAATGAGACCCAGTGGATTTACGTTAGACAGCTACTAGATGGCCTGCAGGTGTGTGTGTGTGTGTGTGTGTGTGTGTCCTGTACTCCTCCCGTAGCTAATCAGTTTGCTGCTCTAGTGTGCGTGCTCCCCTGCTGTGCCTCTGACAGTGTGTGTACATTAAAAGAGGAAGGGGAGGGGTGGAGACGAGCACTCAGGGCCCCTCTGTGTGTGATTGTGCTGTGTATACCATGAGATTAGTGCAGACAGCTTTATGCGCAGGGCCCGCCATAAATCTCCCCCCCCGCCATAGAACCAAATACCGCTGTCGTTTATTATTCCCTAATAGATCGGTCCTTTGCTGTCTCTCCTTGGCTTACCGCTCACATCAGGTTGTGGGTAGCTCAAGGACATAACCCTCTCAGAGGACGGAGCAGGTCAAAGTTTAGAAGAGTTTCGAGAAAATCCTCCACGTTCATTTCATTTTAGTTTACTTTGTGCTCTCTGCCAACTCCAGTGTCCTTCGCTCTCCTTCTGTGTGTTTTTTTTTTTTTGCACTGGGCTTTCTTTTTCCACAATTGTGCAGTTACAATCTGTCCAACTTCTTGCTCTCTCTTTGTCCTTATGTGTTTGTGTTGGTGCTTTATCACTTTGACTCCCACCTCTCCCCATCGTCTCTCGCCTCCTTCTCTCCATCTGAGTATTTTTCTTTTTGGACTTTTCTCTCACGGACTCGGCGCTCACGTTCGTCTGACCTCCCTCAACCCACCTTCCCTATCATATTCTCATGTTCACACAGACATACAGTCGTACACCCACACTCCCCCACCCATGCCCCCGCCGCTGGCTGCACCTGTGTGCCCGGCTTTGGTCCAGACACGGCTCGGGTTCCCGCTGTGGAATCTGGGAAATGTTCGTGCCGTCCAATACACTGCCCAAAGCAGGTACGACGGCAGACATCATCCAGATGGACAAGAGACAAGACAGACCCACACACACACACAGTAGCTCACTCAGGGTCTACGATGCAGTTTCTAGTTTTCCAATCTTTCACACACGCGCATGATGTTAAATTTAACTGTTTACTGGAAATGAAACGACATATTGATAAACCGTCTCTTGGTGGTTTGAAATGTAAAAGCTTAAATGAGAAGGAGAGAGTGGAGTGGGACAGGTACATGGGGGGAGGAGGAGTAGGGTGAGAAGCAGGAGGTGTAAGAGGTCGGGGGGGGTCACAGAGACTGACACTTGAGTCTTCTCAGCTCAGCTCAGGGGGGGTTGTGGTGGGGCAATGCTTAGGTTGAGAAAATGATGTTTCTGCCCTCATAAAAGAGCTGAGAAGAAGAAAAGAGACCCTGCCCACCCCCCCCCACACACACACACACTCAAACTACCGCCATCTCGTCGCCCCCCCCCCCCCTCTTCACCGCCCCTCCCCTTCTGTGTCACCTCTGGCCCCCTCCAAACCCCCACGCCATGTTTCAAAGTGTGGCCACATGAATGGCTCTATTGTTAACGGCTGACAAAAAGGGAAAGAGAGAGAGAGAGAGAGAGAGGAGAGGACAGAGGGAGAGTGGACAGCCAGAGAGATGAGGGAGAGGGAGAGTGAGAGAGAGAGAGAGAGAGAGGATGGGAGGAAGAAAACAGACACTCAGAGACCAGAAGAGTGTCTCTGTGAGAGCAAAGTGTGGCCAAAAAGACCCGAGTAAAGGGAAAACATAATGTTGCTCAGGGCTGCGTCTGAATGAGATGATTTATTTAGATGTGGTCACAGATGAACTCTATAAAGTTGTTTATGAGTTCACCTCACTTCACTTCTTCCCTCTCCCTGCTCTCATCTTCACCGGAGCTTCAGTGAGATTCACGGCTGGACTTACAGGAGGAATGAAAACAGATTGTATGTGACTGTGTACATGGCCGTGCTGGGCCTGTTTGAGTGTGGTCCAGACTTATTGACACTGAGGGCATCGCACACATAGACAGAGATAAACTGTGATCTGAGCTAAATACACTTTTGTCTTTGTCTGGTTCCACCACATGATTAGATTGGGACAAGGTCTTTCTCTAACCCATCCTGTTTACAGTGCACACACACACTGCCATTCACGGACACACACTGGGTTAACCTGTGTCACACGGAGCCCATCAGAAAATTGAGTTCTGTCTCAGGACTGTGTGTTTTTTTTTCTCACTCGTCTCTTCTTTGTCTTTGATGTTATATGTGTTACATATTTTAACATCACGTCTTTCTGTGGAGTCTTTTCTCTTTGTCTCTGTGTTCCCTTTCTGCTTGTTCACCACATTTCTTTGTTGCTACATACCTTGCTTGACATGTTCAATACTTTTTTCCCATTCCCCTCCCTCCTACCTCTCTCTGTTTCTCTCTCACTTCACTGATTTCTCCTTCTTCCTTTTTCAAGCACTGCACCTGCCCAGTGGCATTTTACCTTAACACTCTCTCCTTCTGTGTGTGTGTCTGTGTGTGTGTGTGTGTGTGTGTGTGTGTGTGTGTGTGTGTTTGCTCTGCCATTCTGCAATGCGGTTTGACTGTGACTCAGGCTACCATCAGATACCACTCACAGAATGCGTCATGCAGGAAGCAAAAGGTGCATGTTTTTGTAAGAGTGTGTATGTGTGTACATGTGTGTCGGTAAGTGTGTACCCGTGGTTTTCAGTGTTCATGTTTAGGAGAAAAACTAAACCTGTGTGTTTGGATGTGGGTGGATGTGTTTGGGCAAACCTTTTGTGTTTAGCAGGAGGGCATTTGTATGGGCCTGTGTGTGTGCTGAATGGATTTTTTTCTGTTGAGGCTTAGCTGCAGAGGCCCCAGGAACCGCTGCCACCATGTTTACAGTTCATATGCTATAAATGGTGGGAGTGCATGTGTCCGCCTGTCTGAGGCCAACAGGAAGGTGAAATATATGTGTGTGTGCACGCGTTGAGTGAAGCTGAGTGCTTACCTCTCCAGTCTAAGTATTGCCTGATAACCCCGAGTGACCCGAGTAATGAGAAATGGAACAGTGGCTTCCCAGCAGGCCTCTGGGCCCGCCTAAGCTAAAGCTCCTCCGCCATTCAGTCTGCAGTCTCAGGTTCCCCTCCGGTGTACGCCGCCAGCCAAACACACTAGCAGATAAAGCTTACATCTCACTTTACAGCAGGTGTAAGGGAGTTAGCTTGCAGTGCTAAGAGGCGAGATGTAGCCCGCGCTGGAAAGGAAGGATGTGGTCAAAAAAAAAAAAAACGCATGACCAGGAGGAAAATTGTAGAGCCAACAGCTGAATGAATCTGATTCATGAGGGACAAAAAAAAGGATGATCTGATACTAGAAAAGCTATCAAGATTCAGGTTGGGAAGATTTTCTCAGGCAGCGAAATTGAGCTTATCTTGATTTTATGTTCACGGCCAGTACTGTGGCGTTATTGTGCAAAAAGTCTGGCGGTTTGGGCAAAGTTGGACTTTGATGGTTGGACTTTAGACATAAACGTAAGTTGCTCACGGTGAGTGCTGCACAGCATGTGCAGAGCTGCTTTAATGTTTTTTGTGGCTCTGGAGGGAGAACTAAGGTACTAAAAGACAGAAAATAACCTTGATGATGTCACAGTGATGTCATTAGGGCTATCTTTGATTGGTCTTGGAGAGCTTGATGTTTATTGAGTGCATTGTGGGAAATCCATAGTTTTTTGAGACTCAGTTGCTTCATTTATTTAAGAAAATTTAATATTACATTTTGTTGAGTACAACATTAATATGCACAAATGTGACTGATGAAGAACACATGAAAAGAACATTACAGTTAGGCACAATAACAATCATGTGTATATGTTTATTTGTACCTGAAACTAAATAGTTTATTGAACAAATGAACGTGTCGTTTGTTGTTAATGTGACTTCAGTAGGTTTTTTTGAGTCTTTTTAAAGATTACAGTTATGCAACATAATTCTCAGTGTGTTTGTGTTTGTGATCCTGTATTGTTTTATTTTTTTATTCCAATGGTGGAATTGTTGTCTGACAGCAGAACAGAGAGAATAATTAAGCAGGATTGAGTGCTGTGACTCCCATGTGCTCATGTGGATTTGTTGGAAACAGAAACGTCGACTGAGTCAGAGGTAACCAAAAAAAGATGAAAAAAAAAGAAGATTTTCTTACTGTTACAGACATTTGCTTCCTCCCACTTCTCCAGCTAAGTGTCATTTAACATTCTAAGAGAACAGAAAATCCAACACAAGCTCCTCCTTCTCTTTATCTTACACCACTGTAAACACTTTGTTTCATTCTATCAGTTTATTTCCACCTGAGATAAAGTCACTATGGCGGTGCACGGACTGCTGTCTGTTTTCCCACGGTTAGCCAAGCATACGAGCATGGAGCATTAAAGTCATCACAAGCCTCAGGATCTAAGTGAATAACTCATAGTTTTTGACCTTATCAGCAAGAGATGGCGATGTGCTGTGAGGGGAATAACACAGTCTGACTCATTGTTTAGTTTATGCCCCCTTCCCACTGTTGTGTTTCCATGTTCTCTGCTCTGGAAAGAAATTTGGAAGCTGTGCAGCCGCAGCGAGCCCACCAGCCCCGCACATGGCAACAATGCTTTTCATGTGGCATTGTAACTGATGCTGATATGCTGAATTAATTTCACTGTCCCGCCAAACTCGCTCCGTGTTTAACCCAGCGAAATCAAATGTAACAACATTAAGACCATTCACCATCAAAGCTGTTCGCTGAAAGTCGCGGTGATAGATACTGGTGACCGTAATAAACCACGCTCGAGCTTGCTTTTGTTGAATGTAATCAAAATGTTGGTTAGATTCCCCCCGCTGGTTCCACAGATGACAGGCGTCAAATCACCCGGTAGGCTCCAAACAAACAAACTGCACATCCTTCATATCAGAAGGAGGATGACAGACTGACATCAAGACAGCTAATTAGCAAACTAATTAACTGTACATACCTGAGATTTGGCTTTGGCAGCTTCGTTCTGCTGATCAGCAGCGATAGGCTGCTTGTGCGGACATGCCTCAGTTCTCGCTTCAAAATATAAAGATGAGGGGGGGGAAAAAAACAACCCGAAATGAGTTCTGCAAGAAAATTAGCATTGCAAAGAAAAGATTTGGAAAAAAAGTTTTTTGTTGCTCATTTTCATGTCTCATACAAACATTCACACGTGCCTACTTTACTTTTTGTTATTAATTAATTAGTATTTGTTTGTTTTTTTGTAGCCTCACTAGAATTCATGTGTTTTCACACTTTTGATCACATGTGACTATTTAAGTATATGTTAATATCAAGCCACGCGTGATTTTGACCACTTGAGGATATCTCTGTATTCAGAAAGGTTCAATTCTTTTCAGAGAGAACAAAAAAAAAGCATTAATTAGTGTTTGCCTCATGTGGCTCATCAACTGGTGGTTATATTTCCTTGCCTTTTGTTTTTTCTGCACCACTTCCTGGGGTCAGCAGGAGAAAGCATGAGCTGGTGAGGTAAAAATGTATTTGTGCAGCTGACTGCACGGCGGATCCTGTGCAAAGTCACCTGTTCCCCATGAAGGAGGGAAAATAAGAAACAAGTAGGAGAGATAAGAGACGTAAAGGACCCATCTGTTGCTTATACAGTACCAGGGACAGGTGGTTCTGAACTGGTTTATATCTCTGTGACAGGAACTTTAATTAATTACTCTCTGCCTCTTTCTCTCTTGCTTCTTTCCCTTTGTCAGGTTCAGGGACGAAAAAGGCTACATTCTGTACCCTCAGATCGGGGACCGGCTGGACCTCATCTGCCCTCCGCTGGACACCGCCAGGTCCACGCCAGAGTACGAGTTCTACAAGCTCTACCTCGTGTCGTCGAGGGAACAGGCGGACCGCTGCGAGGTGATGGGCGCCCCCAACATCGTGCTCACGTGCGACGAGCCCACCCGTGAGCGCCGCTTCACCATCAAGTTCCAGGAGTTCTCACCCAACCTCTGGGGCCACGAGTTCAAGAGCATGCACGACTACTACATCATCGGTGAGTCGAGGAAGCAGAGCAAACACTGCAAACCAGTGGATGGAGTGCGTGGATGCGTGTGTTTATGTGTGTGTATGCGTGTGTATGTGTGTCAAACTTTATTGGAGTTTGTGGGGGCTGTTATGGGGGTTGTTATGATTGCATGGCTGATTTCTGATTGTGCCTGAGTGTGTTTGTTTATTTCAGGGATGATGGTTGGGCGGGTGTATTTAGAGTAATTAGGTTGGAGGATTGTGTGTGTGATCTGGTGGATACAGTACAGGACGTAAAAAAAACGAAAGACCTGATGAATATGAAGTCTTTTTTCAAATGAAACCTTGCTGTAATTGCAGGTTATTTGACTGGATTTAATTAATTTCACTTGTTTCACCTCTGTGGAATTAAACACACTTTAGGTGGTTTCTCCTTTTCAAGCAAAAGAAAAAAAACAAAAAACTTTCCGATTTTTTGCAGCATGTCCCTGGATTTGTCCTTCTTGGCCACTTGTGTGGGATTTTTTGTTTACTGAAGTATGGTTACATTTGTGCTTCAGTGTCGTTTCTAGGAGAGTGTGTGTTTGTGTACGTCTGTCATTGCTGTGTCTTTGTCCTGCTCGGCTGCTGTGCTGGCCTTGATCCTGTTTACTGTTACTACCAGCATTTGCGGTGACCACAAATAAGCGCAGCGCAGTTTGCCTTAGTTTATTTGGAGCGTTTGTTTGGGGGAAGGCTAAGTGAACACCTGATGAGGTCATCAAGATGAGCTAGGCCGTGCGTTTGTATCGGACGGAACGATCTGCGTGTGAAGGTCGCGTCAACCGAAACCTGTGGGTTGTTTTCAAATGCAGAACAAGAGCCAAGAGAGCACACAACTGGAGCAATGCACGCAGCATGCACAGGACACACACACACACTCTCACACATGCATGTAGACACAAACACACACACACACACACACTCTCTCGCTTGGCTGCAAGTTTCAAATACAAACAAAAGCACTGAAAAATAAAAAAACACCTCAGGAGTGAGAGAGTGAGCAGGACAGACAGATAGAAAGAGAGAGACCCTGTTTGGTTCCCATAGCTCTCCTCCCACGCACCTGCGAGCTCTATTCACTCAGGTGTGCAAATGCTCTTTTCATTTCTTTTCATCTGCGGGTGGAAAAAAAAAAAAAAACCCTTAAAAATGAGGGAACAACTAGAGCCAGGAGGAGGAGGAACCTGGGACAGAGATGGAGAGACACGCACAGAAAAAGAGAGGGAGAGCGAGAGATAGAAAGAGACAAAGAGAATATAAGATCTCTCGAAACCTGTGAAGTCCCTCATGCCTCTTTGTGTTCTATATTTGCTTGCCTGTTTCAGGTGCGCTCAGTTTTTGCTATTGAAGTACACTTGTGTACAATTAAACACAGCCTTTTTACGCTCCAATCTACACCCAGTGAACACAATTTCACACAGAAGTCTTCCTTACTGAGCAGCCCGCGTTTCACAGTCAACATCTCATAGTTATTTTCTGCACATACTGAATGAAAGTGTTTGTGTATTAGTGTAGAAATCTGCTACTATATACAGTAGAGTATCTATAATTTAGGGTGAAGCTCCATCATTAAAAGACTCTGTGCGTGTTATCAAGAAGACTTGGTGTTGTCTATCAAAATTAAGTTTTCAATTGGGTTATACAACATCTGTAGCTGTAAGGGACCGTCCCTGTGCATCTTGGACATTCTCCAAGTTATTAAAAATCACCGGGGTGAGATTTTGCATCAACCACTCCCAGCCGAGTGCTTATCGTGAACTGAGCCACTTCACACTGGGGAAAAAGCAGTAAACACACATAAACAAGTTTTTTATTTCTCTTCAGACATCTGTCTTCTACTCGACTTCCGTTACCCTGCAGGAAAATAAGCACAGTCGTGAAACACTTTGCGGGGCCGAGAACCTGGAAGCAGAAGGCCAAATTCGGCCTACGGTCTCTTAATTTCTTTTTTTCCACCTTTCTTCTGTACTCCCACCTGGTAACCAGAGATAGAAACACCTTTATCTCCCCGCACAGACCAGACTGATCGATTGACAGCTCCTGCCCAATCAATGACAGCAGCAACACAAGGTCACACGCACACACACTCACACACAGGTTTACTCACACATTTCGAGAGAGAGACAGAGTAGGAGAGTGAAGAGACGGGGGAGTAGCTGATCGTACAGAGCATTTGGTGCTGATGACTTATTGATAACGTCACCAGATAGCTTGTGTATAGTGAGAAGTGTGTCTTTGATCATGTGTCCTTAATGAAGAATTGCATTGAGCCTCCCGCCAGCGCCTCTGTGTACTTAATGAGGCTGTGAGAGAATGAATAACAGTAAATCCTGCAGCTCACTTAGAGCCACATATCTTGCAGTAGCTCGTGTGCGCTGACTATAAGGAGGAAGTCGTGTGTACTGAAAACACTGAACCTGTTTGTGCTTATTGTAGTTACAGTGAACGCGTGTTCGTGCGTACTGTATGTGTAAGGGCACTGATGTATGCAGATGCTGGGGGGTGGGGGTGGGGGTGGGGGTGGGGGGAGCTTGTTTTAATGAAACTATAGCATGGCGTGATCTAATGCGTAGACTGCGAAGTAAACTGCAGAGTGTGCACGTGTTCTCAACGTGCGCGTGCGGTGGTTCCTCCTGGAACAGCGGGAAGAACCAAGGCGGTGGAGGTTAATTTGAGAGTTAAACTCATTATAGATTGCCCGTAAGTTGCTTAAAGCCTGTTCGGCGATCACTTTCCTTTGCAGTTTACCTCCATGATACATAATAAATGTTACTGAAAACTCTTAGCCGTTTGATTTTCATATTGTGATTGTAAATGAGTAGAATCATTGATCATTTCATGAGAAAATTACCTCTGTGTCTTTGGTTTTTTTTTTTTTTTTTTTGCACTGGCTAATTCATCACAGATGCCGGGGTTTTGTAATCAGATTACTTGAATCCCATTAAATGTAATTCTTAACTTCCACATCCTGGGGAGAGGAGATAAAGTGGGGAAATTGATTAGTTATAGTCATTGATTGATGTTTTCACTCATAATATGAGGTCAGAGTTTGTGTAAACCCATTTCTCTTTCACGCTCTCTCCCCCTCTGTTTTGTCAGTGTCTCTCTCTCTCTCTTTCTCTCAGTCTCTCTACCCTTTAGTTTCTCCTCATCTCTTTCACCATTCAAATACCCCCCCCCTCCCCCCCCCCCCCCCACACACACACACTCAGACATGCTCAGTACATCAACTCAAACCACATATCCAGCCTTTCACTACTTTTAATGAATCCTTTGAAAGCAGGCGCCAGGGACCTTGTGTAACACAAACTCCTTGCACTCATGCACAAGCACACATACGCAAAAAAAAAGCACACACATTCACAAATCAGAGTGGGCTCTTGATAATGAGAAGGAATCCATCTCCGTGCAGCTGATCTGGTTCGCATATGAGCACGACGTATACAGTGCTGTTGTTAAAGGTGATCCAGGTCAAGTCACAAAAATCACTTCCTCCTAGATGTTTCAAGGAATGTCCATAGTATTTGCCCAGGTTTTGAGATATCTCACTCAGAGATTTCCACTCCAGGAACAATGTCCTTGTCACTTGGGATAATCCACAAACCTCAATGTGAACAGTTTTTATCTGAATTGCTTTTTCTACCAACGATCTAGCCCCTGGAAAACCAGATGCCAGAATGTATTGTGGATTATCTAGGGGTTTTTTTTATCATTTCAGTGAACATATCCCTAAACATGCAGCTTTTCTGGGATTAATTCTCAGTGACAAGGGTCAGTCTGGTGTTTTTTTCATATTAGTTTACGGCACAGCATTATTATTACTGTTTTGTAGACCAGCATGAGGGAGGGAAAATGATCACATTATGTTGTTAGGTGTGTTTTGAATCAAAAAGGCATCTAAGTGTTAGCAATTATCACTTTAAGATATTTATGTATAATATTCTAATATTATTGTAGTATTGTAGTAATATTGTAAATGTGTAGTTTATGGACATACGTGGCAAACACCACCCAGGATGTTGTGCTATAATGAGCTAAAACAAGAAACAGACTTGGCTAGCATTCAAACCAAAGTCTTTTTCTTTGGCGACTGAGAATGTGAAATATGCAGAGTCTGAGTCACAACAATAAGCAGAGAGGGAGAGGATGTGGGGAAAGTGAAATAAAAAGTTCAAAGATGCACGTAGAGGGATAAAAGGAAAAGAACGACGAGGGGAAGAGCAGAAGGAAAAGTAGGAAAATATGATAGAAGAAGACGACAACAGACAGAGACAGGTCTGTCATTGTGTGTGTCCGTGATGTGGATGGGATGTGAGCGTCGGTTGACACACAGACACAGCAACTCATCTGCAGGGTTGACACTGAAACAACACGGGCACTTTCAGTCACTGCTGCTGCTGACAGGGGAGTGGAACACACACACACACACAGACACACACAGACAGACACATACATACATGTCTGAACACACACCAATATACTCACGGTCAAACATACATATGACATCATATGGGAGTGATCTCTCTCTCTCTCATACACACATACACACACACACACACACACACACACACACACACATGTCAGTAATCTTTGCTGGTGCTCACGATAACATAACATATGCATGCTCACATCTCCACACACAGGGGCCTTTTCCTAAATATATGCACCCACACACACACACTGGCGTATGAGCAGCCTTGCGGTTGTAAACACGAAATTTTCTCAAAATAACTCGGACACCCAAACCCACAAAAGACACAAAGATCTGGTCAGATCTGTCGTGGTGAATGGGTCAGTCGCAGTGGGACTGTAGTGTTGTTGTTGTTGCATACTGAGACAGATGGCAGTGTGTGTGTGTGTGTGTGTGTGTGATTTTTTGTGTGTGTGTGTGCACATTTGGGGCAGATACAGGTATGAAATTGTGTGTCCACTGCATGTGGCACCAGTGTGCATGTATGGACATGCAGGATGGTCCTCCTCGTGTGTGCTTGCATGTGTGCACGAATGACTCCCCGTGGTGTGTTTAGGGAGCAGGGCCCCTGAGGGTTTGCGGGAGGCCCTGTGCACAATGGCACTGATAAACAACCCTCCTCCAAACTATTATGAATAATAGAAGAGCTGAGTGAACACCTTGAAAAATAACTCTACTGTGTGGTTGTGCATGTTTGCGTGTGTGTGTGTGTCTTCAAGCAAGTTTATGAGTTTTTGGGGAAAAGTTAATAGTGTGTCTTGTGTGTGTGTGTGTGTTTGTGTGGCAGTTATTTGCATACAGTGGCATCTCACACTGTTTTCTGCAAACTTTATTTTCTCTCTCTTCGACTCTGTATTGTTTTCCGCTTCTCTGTCTCTGTTTATCTTCCTTGTCTATCCATCTGTCTCTTCTCCTCTTCTGTCTCACTTTCGGTGTGTGTTCTTCAATTTGTGTGTAATTGCTATCTTTATAGCAAGTTTTAGTTGATGTTGCTCACAGGGTGGGGCTGTGTGTGTGTGTGTGTGTGTGTGTGTGTGTGTGTGTGTGTGTGTGTACACGTGTGGTCTAATTGTTGGACATCACAGGGGCCGGCACAGAGCGTGCAGACAGCAGTGTCGAAGTGTTCAATAATGCAGAGGTACTCACTGGTTTATTTATCAGGGTTAAGCTGAAATAAATGACACAGAATCCAGATGGGGGAGAGGGAGGGAGGACAGAAAGAGGGAAAGAAATAGCGGGAGATGGATTAAGAGAGAGAAACACTGGGAAACGACAGTGAAACGGAGAGTGAAATAGAGGAGACAGAAGAGACAATGGAGGAGAGGAAGCGGAGAGAAACACTGCACTGCAGCCTAAATGAGCTGCACCTCTCCGCCACTCTGCGTTAGTTTATGATTCCCCGTGCGCGTACGTGCGTGGCTGTGTTTGTGCGAGTGTGTGAGTGTGTGAGTGTATGTGCGTTTTAGGGCGCACAACTTTGTTTGTGACTGCAGCGGGGAGAGCACAAGCGAGAGATTCAATGAAAGGGTAGAAAGATGGAAAGCTGCAGGGTGGAAGAGGCTGTGGGGAATCCAGGGACTCTGAGAAATCTATATCTGCTGAATATTTGATCAAGTTTAAGCCCTCTGATTTGAGCCTCCTGCCAGGCTCTAAAGCAACTACAGACACAGGGGAGGGAAGAGGAAGAGCTGCAGGAAGGAGGGAGAAGAGAGGGTGACTGAAGGAGACACAAGATGACCACAGTGAGGGGCTTAGAGCTGGAGTAGCAGTTGTTTTGCCACAGAAAGAACCAACAGAGATTGAAATCTCATTTTTATTTCTGTCACAGATTTAGACTTTTCTCGTTATTTCAGTGCTGTTTGATGCCACATTTTACGCAAATGACAGAACTTCCACGTGTTTTGCTAATTATATCAATGAGAAACAAGAAGTCGCATCTATTCACTCTTACTAACTTTGTTTGGTTCTGACATTGTGATCGAGCTAAATGTCAGTGCATGATAAGTGTGGATGTAAATGAAGGTTTGGCAACTTTAGCTAGAACCAGATAAAGAAGAAACATCAGCCATTTTTCCTGGTGACTTCTTAACAGCACATTTTCTTCGCTGCAAAAAACCCCTCGGTGATCTAACCTTACGTAGTGACACACGAGTAGAATTGTCTCGCACATTTTTCAACTTCAAGTGTGTTTAGGCTTCCACATCTGTTGTGGCCCTCGGGGGACATGCCTAGAGTTCGCTCCAAGCCAACCCCTGACAACTATTTTGAGCTGGACCTGAGACTGCTTTTCTAGCCCACAACACATTTTTCACACTCCACCAAACACATCGAATTCTTGGGGCGAAGTGCCTCAGTTAAACTCTCATGTGTGAAAATAGCCTCAAATAAAGTGCAAAAGTGGAAAATGGAATAGAATAGGCCAGCAGGGGTTTGGTGTAACGGATCCAACTAATTTCCCCTCTGGAGATAAAGTATATCTGCAATGGATAAGAAAAAAAATGTTTAAAATAATAGCAGTGAGTGAGCGTTTTAAATGATTAAGTCTGAGATTCCCCCTGACATTCATTGTATGCATCTTCATTATAGGTGTGAGAATGTGTACGCATACCTAAACACAGTAGGCACTCACCTCCCCAAACATGTAGCGTTCTGTACGGTTTCTTTTTTGTGCCATACAAATGAGGTCAAGGCATTTTTGTTAAATATAATGGGGCAGAGGAGAGGGACGAGAATGAACTGATGTAAAGTGACACTATTTGGGCAAGAAAAAACAGAGAAGATAAAGGGGAGGAAAAGGATGGGAAAAAAAAGATGTGTGCTGAGTGTGAGTAAGAGAAAGTGACAGATCGCCCGGCCGATTTAGGTCAGCAATCAGAGTTGAGCTACTGTCTGCGAGATTGCCTGTGTGTGTGTGTGTGATGATGGTTCAGTGCTTGCGTGTGTTTGTGTGGGCACTGAGGTTGGATTTGCGGGTGTTGGTGTGTGATTGCGTATGCACCCTGTTTGTGGGTCTTGTCTGTTTGTGTGGAAGGCTGGCTGTGTAGTTTGGGAGAGTTTGCGTGCGTAGCTGTGTTGACGGGGTGGGGGTTGATTGCGTGAGTGAGTGTGAATGCGTCTTTGCTGTTAAAGGTCAGACAAGAAGAATCCCTCCTTAATTGGATTGGGCTTGGTTAACATTGTATGATTCATTTAACCTTCCTAAACTGTCCATCTAACACACACACACACACACAAACGCACACAAATATTTCTCGTTCTCCATCGCAGTTTGACAGACAAAGGCGTCATTGTGCTGCTGCCTTCTGCTCAGGGACCGTTTGCAGAAAGATGTGTTACCCGACAATCAGACATGGGGGAGTTTAAAACAAGCGCACCTCTCGGCTGACCTCTGCCATCCCTAGAACGTATTAGCCTGCTAATATAGCTCTGATTTAGTGCTTAGGTTCATGCAAACATGACCCCTGATCAACATAATGAACACATTCACACAGACAGATGTGTAGCCCTGCATGTAGACATACAGACACAAGATGTGTGTGTGTGTGTGTGTGTGTGTGTGTGTGTGTGTGTGTGTGTGTGTGTTTGCTTACACTCACTGAAAAACTTTGTCTTGAAACTTTTCTTCATAAACCATCTGTCCTTGCTTTTTCAGTTAAAGGAGTGATTCAGCAGTTTAGAATAAATGTTATAGTGGTTAGCCTAGCTTAGCATAAAGACTGGGATCAGGAGAAACTTCATTGCAACATTTCAGTTGACGTTATGTTAGCCATGCTAGCTGCTTTCCCTAGCTTCCAGTCGTCTGCTAAGCTACAGTAACCATACTCCGATAACCATACATAGATTTGAGTTCTACATATACACATTTAACGACATGGAAGTTGTTTTAACGCTCTACAAAAAAACATATATTTCCCAGAATGTGGAACTTTTTCTTCAAGTAGAAGCAATTACATGCACACTGCTGGTGTGTTTTTTATGGCAGCAGTTTGTCCATAAGTAACAAGCACGTTCTTTGCCGTGCGTGAGGTAGATTATATGCGCAAGCATTGATCAGCTGCATTGGACTCGGCAGCTGTTTAGCAGCAGAATAAGATGGAGAGGAAGGGGAGGAGCGGGAGGAAGAAGTGTGAAAGAAATTACAGAGGGAGACAAGCTAGCATAATTTGATCACGCAGAAGAAGAAGAGGGGGACCGCAATGGAGGGAAGCAGAAGAGGGGTCGGCTGTGGAAAGCGCGATGAAAGATGGATTTCTGAGCTGTGATGAGACAGTGGAAGAAGCCAGTGTTGACACTCAACGGAGCAAGAGGGCCCACGGCTCAAAGACACAAGGACAAACAATCAGCTGCAAATCCTTTTTAACCACAATTTAAGCAGCCCTAATTACCCCAAAAAACTCCACAAAGAACATCATTATCACTTAGTGCTCGTGCCCGTGTTGTGTGCGTGCACGCACATGTGCTCCGCTTGTTTATTGAAGAGAGATTCATTAGCAGACTGGCTGTTTACTTGTTCACAACTAATCATCATTGTTGTGAGATACTTCGGGTGCATTTTGCAAATACAACAAAGCGGTTTTTTACCCCCTGCTTCTAACCACACACTCCACCTTTATTGAGTAGAGGATCTTTTTCTCTGTCTTGCTCCCTCAGCCTGGCTTATTGCTACTCTGGGGTCAACTCAAGCCAAAAAAACTTAATTTGATGTATTTTGCGTGCTCGGGAGGGCCAGCGGTTTGATAATCGTTTAGAATTCGCAAAACGAGTCCCCCCCAAAAAAAGAGCTGGAGAGGTGGAACGAGTGGTGGAACTAATGATGCTGATGTTGCCATGGTCCGCCTAAGTCTGTGTGATGTGCTGCGGGGCCAGACAGGGCGAGGTTCCGTGGTCACAAATCAGTGGCGAGGGTTTGAAATCTTGAATGTCACAGGGAGCAGAGAAAGTGATACAGTGGAGATGGCTTCAAGTACTCCCAGTAGCTCCAAAATTAATCCTCTTTGTTCCCTCTGGGGGGGCTTATCGTCCATGTTAGTACCACACATCTGCTGCTGTATGCTCTGATTATATATTGATGAAGAGGGGGCTGGATAATTGAATAGACTATTTCAAGTGGGTGGGGGGAAGGTGGAGCTAGTTTGTGTGTGTGTATGTGTGTAATACCCTTTTGTCCGCCCGTACCCACCCCCGGCTCCAGCTTTAGATCCAGGGCCTAACCACGGCTCCAGCCCTGCTAACCACTGGTTTAATATATGCAATTAAGAAGCTAATTAGAGTAATTAATTCAGCCAGGGCCAAAGCCCAGCCTGGCCCCTATTCACTGCTTTGGAACTGCCATAATCCTCCTCCCTCCACACACACACACACCAAAAACACAAAGAATAACACACACTCAGAGACCGCTATGCCCTCATTATGAGCGGGGTCTTTGTTGGCTGTGTGTGTGTGGTGCCAGAGAAGTCGGAGATGAAGAAAAGGGTGTAAATAAAGACAGAAAAAGTGAGGCAATCAGTTCGGTGTAATGAGTGAAAACAGTGAACTAATTCATTGGCACATCCAGCTTCGCTCGGTTGCTCTCTTGGTGGCGCTGTGAGAGAAGACGGCCCTGTTGTGGCAAATAGCATCTTACCTCATTTGTGTCTCTGGAAGCCGGCCGGCTGGGAGGAAAGACAAAGTTTAATGGAGACTGCTCATCCTGTTTTATTGGTTTAACCTTTATTTATAAGCCTCACTTTGCCAAGAAAGCACTATTACATTATTGCACGCCCATTTCAAATTATTTGAAGCTTTAATTAAGAGTAAAGTCCTGTTTTTTCATTTTATTTTACAATATAACAAGGCAAGCAGGGCGATTTGTTAGTCTTTAGTGATTCATATGCACGCCATAAACCTTTGATAGCTTGCATTTGGCTGAGCTCTTGCTGTAGAGAAAGAAAGGAGTAAGTAATTCCAGGTTTGTTATTTTTGGAGCGTGATTAGGAAATGTGTGATGAATGGAAGATTAGAGGAGCGGGACAGATTTACGGCACTTGGAGAACGTCGCTTTAAACGGATTACTGATAAAGTAATCGAAGAAGTTTTGGCGGCGGCTCTCAGGGAAGAAAAAGGTCGCTCGAACCCCAAATATGACACAGAATGAGAAATTAGTCATAGTTTATTTAGGGCTGATGTGTTATACGAGATGCTAACACGATTCTGCCTATTTTCTGGGATTTGTGCTACCTTTTTTTTTTTTTGTCACAGAGTACTCCCGTGGAACTGATATTTTTAGCTAAGTACCCCTCATTGAAGACATTGACGTTGAAGTGTACTCTTTTTGCTCCCCGCGTGTACAGAGTGCATCACACTGCATATCAACCCTTACACCACCAAATCAGTTCTTGTTATGTGAGGTTTGTCACTTCGTAAGTGGAAAATGTCTCTCATCTGCCGTGTTTTGGCATGCTGCTGTGGCTTTTTTTTTTTTCTTTCAACCAGGTTTTTAAAAGAGCTGCTAGCAGTCCTTGGAGGTAAGAGTAGTGGGCTTGTGATCCTACGGGAGCTGGGTGAGTTTGCGTGTGTGAATGCCACATTTAAAAAAACATGAATTAGCTGGAGCTGTTTTTACACCAGAAGCTCACACTTGACCCTGTTAACGTTTTACTCAGGTGGGAAACTCTTCTTCTGTCCCACATCTCTGTCTTATTCTGTCATTCTGCAGGTCTGTCAGTCTGTCTGCAGCACACTGTTGCTCCCTCTCCTCTTTCAGCTGCCTGCTACAAGTCGCAATACCGGACCAAAAAGCGAGCAGCGCAGAGACACATGGAGTCCTATTGCTATCAGATACAGCAGAAAAAAATGACTTACGAATTTCATATGCATGAGACACAAGATGAAATCAGAAAATGAAAACTTTCCTATACATTTCCAGATCAGATAAATGTTAACCAATAAAACATGGAGGAAATGTACGACTAAAAAGAGAAGTTTGACTTTAAACTACTCCTCATATAAACTACATGTCCTGGTCAAGCACTTTTAAGAATCTCTCTCTTAAATTTGAAAAACTACATGTAACTGTAGTGTCTAAACATGTTTATCAGATAGTGAAACTTGAGAAGCAAAATAAAACATTATCATTCAGGCATTTAGCCTTGATATTTTATATCTGCAGTATATAGCGGCTGGGCAGGTGTAGTTCATTGTCTTCCTCAAGGATACTTTGATTGGACACAGGAATCAAACCTTTAACCTTTTATTTTAAGGGTCAGCTCCTTCTCCAATTGAGCTCAGACAGACTCTACAGTGCTTCTGTATCATTTTATAGTTGTTGTCAAGCAAGCACGTACCTGCCATGTACCAACACAGGAATGGTGTGCAGTCATTTACTATTATTTACAGTTGTTACAAAGAAACACACACACACACACACACAGGTTTTTCCAGTCCCTCTTGCGCCACACATCCGCGGAGGATTTCACTTAAGCAAACTAGACCAGGGGATTAGACACTAAAACACACATTTGGGGAAGAGAGGCAGACAAACTGTAACAAACACACACACACACACACACACACACACACTCTCTCACATGGATGAACCCCAAGACACACTCATAACCTGCAAATAAGATTTAAGACACACATAAATACACTTCAAAACTGAAGACAGACTGATGCATACAAAATGTAAATACACCCACATTTCTGAAAAGCAGAGGCATGCACGTGCATGTGCGTGCATGTACACACACACACACACACACACACACACACACACACACACACACACACATATACATTTACACACAAACAGACAGACTGCTATACAGCTAAGCACACAGCTTCTAGCAGGCTGCTTTAATCACAGAGGAGCTAAACAAACACAACTGTCATCACTCACTTTCTCTCTTCACTGTTTCACACATATAGAAATGTACACTCACACACACACACACACACACACATGCAGTATACATGCACACACAAAAAAACAGTACATAATTGCCCCATGGTTTCTGCTGTCCATCATCTTCCCCTTCATATCTCACCCTTCTTCTTTCCACTCTCTCCAATCTCTCCCGCGAGCAGTATGCAGGCGCAGTTGTCAAGATGTATTATTTCGGCTGGCTGGCTCCCATGTTCTGTACGTGTGTGTGTGTGTGTCTGTGCGTGTTTTTCCTGCTTTCCTCTTTTGGAAAGAAGAATAATGGTCGAGGGTGATGATGAAGAGGGAGGGTGCAATACTAGAAAAATTAGTAAAACATTTCTGATATAAATATGGTCATTTGGGCATACATTACAAAGAGCACACACATGAATGCATGACTCAGTATTCAAGTATTACAGTCATGGTTCAAGGACATTTAAGGCAGCAAGCATACACACACTGGCGCATTGTGTTGAATCTGTGTTGATGCATTAAAAGGACCTCCGTGCTCTTCAGGACTGTGTTAAAGCCGAGTCTTGGCTGCTGCATTTAAACACTAAAGCTGAGCCAGGTTCTAAGTGCTCATATGTCTGTGTGTGTGTGTCTGTGTGTGTGTGTGTGTGTGTGTGTGTGTGTGATGTCTAGAGTGTATGGTTGGAAAAAATTGCATGAAAAGGAAGAAAAGGAAAGTTGTGAGAGGAAAAAAAAGTTATCCGACTGTTTTCCTGATCTATGAATTGGGGCCCAGGTATAGTGGCCCCTGACATGGAAAGAAATAATAACGCTAATTGCAAGTTTAGTAGAACTATAACAGTTTGAATTTGTCACTGTGTTTAACAGATGTGGCTAAGAAAACATTCTTGCTAAGGAACAAATGACTACAAACTAGTCAAGCTAAAGCAATGCTACACTACAGGCTCCCCAGTTTACATGTGAGGTACGGCACTGACCATGAACCACTGCCTTCCAAATACTGCCAAAGCACTTAGTTACATGTCAGTCTCCACCTCCCCCCGCCTGTGATTTTGCAAAATAGCCATCCCACCCCAAAGCTACTACAGAATGTAGTTCAACTTGTAGCCACGCTGCATATACATGAAGCCCTGAACACTGCTGCAACACATTCACATTGGTAATCACTTCTCTACAATAGATAGAAGGCACTTAGCTCCAGTTAAGACTGAGTTAAACCAAATTACAACAAAGGAAACAAAATAAAACGCTTGCTTACCTGTGCTTGTTTTGGTTTTATCTGCCAAGGGACCATTTCTTTCTGCTGAATGAATAATTTCTATAAAAACCTGCTGACTTCACGTTCTGTGTTTTGCAGTTTCTGAAAAGAGGTTGTACTGCTGAATTTCGTAATCCAATTTCAAAATGCAGCGAGCACCGTAAAATTCACTTACAGTGTATTGTAGTGGTGGTAGAAATTTTAGAAACCAATATCATTTGAATGCACTCTTTAAAAAGTGATCTGAGACTGCACTCTGTGCCATCACTGTACTATTGAGCATGCCCACCCACAATCAAATCTTGTTTAATTCTGGTTATTACTCTGTATCTGCCACTAGATCAAGACCTAACATTTTTCCAGTCTGTGAGCACAATCTATTTTTCTATAGCTGGCCAGCCAACAGGAGAGAGCAGCCAAGAGGTCCAGCAGCTCAGCTTAATGATGTATAATGTAGATTAGGCTCGACTGTGAAGTATTTCAGCAAAAACCTGAAATAAAGTTTTCCTTAATGACAAATCCAATTGTTTCAAAGGTCTTTCCTATAGGTCCAGCTACGCCTCTGGAGCGGGCAGGGCTCTAACACTTTATCACCACAGAGAGCATGACAGGAATAATTAGTTCTGTTTGTGCATTGCGATTGGAGATGTGAGAGCCTTACAGGTAAGCGCGTTTATTAGATAGTGGACCTCAAAGCCGTGCTCGGGCTCATTAAAATGTTTGATTGCGTCGGCGTTCTTGTGCACATTCTTCCTTGAGTGCATCGTTTATCACACACGTGCAAACAAAACACGCACATGTTCCAGCGGCTGTCGGTTTTTGTCCTTTCTGAGCACTTATGGAGTTCATTAAAAGCCTTAATTAGACTGACAGTTATGTGTAATTACAGTCTTTAAGATGTACAGCTCCTCTGCAGGCCCACTCCTTCACTGCCTCCCTTCAGAAGTTATTGTCTGAAGGGGGTAAAAAAAAAAAAAAAAGCTTCATGCGTGTTTGAGAGCTTTCATACATGTGTTTGTGTGTATTTAGAAGAGCTAACCTCCTGTAAGCTCTGAGCCTTTGACATTTGCCATTAATATCAGCCAGAAAGGAGTGACATTTATGAGGCACCTTTCTCTAACGGCTGCTGCCTCCCACCATGGATTCCGCCTTTTTCTGTCTTTCGCTCACATTTTCACCCTCACTCTTCCTCTTCCTCCTCCTCCTCCTTCACACCCTTCTGCTTTCCTTCTTCTTAATTTAGAAACCCCTCCCTTTCTCCCCGCCGCCATCTTCCCACTTGCTTTCACTTTCAGGCTCTCCTGCTACGTGTCACAGATCGCTGTCACATTCCTCCCTTCAGACTGTTGACCCACTTCCCTCTTTTTTTTTTTTTTTTTTGCATCATTTCCAGCTTCCTGTTTCACCAGACGTTTGTCCTTCAGTTGAGCAATGTCTCTCCTTCTTTCTTTTCCCCCGTTCTCCCAATTTCTATTTCTCCAAATGTTGCATAACCTACATATCATACCCAAAAGAAGAAAATAGGGCTGATGTTATTTGACCGTCTGTCCTTCAGAGCGGTTTTAAATAATCTTAAAAAGACTTTGCCTGTGATGTTTTACCATGATGCTTCTTTTTTAGGTTTTCTCTATGCTTCGCGTGGTTGAAGTATTAAAAATGGATATTAGCCATTGTTGTATAGACATGACGCAATTCAAAGTCTTGTTTCAAATGTACTTCATACTTTGTCAGGCGTAGGACTTCAAGGGAACACCAAATATGGGGGTTTGTTTGCCTTTTAACAGAAATATAAAATAGGAAAATGATGGTGCTACAAGCCTTTAATTACCACAGGGGTCAAACAGTGTTCTCAGCAATCCCTCAACAACACCGTGCCACTTTTTCAGCAATATCTCTACTGTCTAAAAGTCCACTACTAGCTACAAAGTTGACTCAGAGTCCGTCTCATTAAGTAAATCTGACAGCTCAGTGTCCCAAAGGGACAGTTTTGGCCTTAGAAACATGCAGTGTTTCATGAGTTGTTTTTCTAGTCAGTGGGTTTGTACCCCGCCACAGAGAAAGCATGTGGCGAGTGTCGCCTCCTCCGTGTCTTCGGCATGTTCGTGGCGAGGCGCCAATGCTGTAATCCTGCAATGACAGACAATGTCACAGCTAGGTTCTGCCTGAGAGGAAGCCCCTACAAAGAGAGGGATGGCAGGAAGGCTGGAAACATAAAGGCAGTAATTGAAAGGCGAGGGAGAGGGAAATGTTGGAGAGGAGGAAAAGCAAGAGCTTCTGGTAGAGGGAGTGATTGCTGCAACAGACTGCTTTTTTTTCTTCCTCTCCTGTGATGAAAGTATGACAAAGTGGCAGGAGATGCGGAACTGCGAGTTAGGTGTAGTTGTCTCCTGTTTTCCTCTTCACTGCACAGAATTCATGCTTAAATTGAGGCAGTAAATCAGGCTAATGTGAGACTGAGGGCTTTTATTTAGTGATTGTGTGCTCACATAGGTGTGTAAATGTGAGCACATGGGTTTCGGTGGGTGGAGAGTGAAAGGCGGGGGGGGGGGGTGGCTTAGTGGCCCAAAAAACGACTACAGGGTGAATGATGGGGATGTTAGTGTAAGAGAGGTAGAGTGAAACATCCTTCTAGTCCTAGACCTGTGTTGTGTTTCGCCATGCACCACCAACTGGTTTTGCAACAGGTGTGTTAGCGTGTGTGGAGGCTCCACTGACACTCACAAGTCACCACGAGGCAGCTCCTGAGACAGACAGACAAACATGTGAGGTTTATTGTTATACAGTCTTCTGCCCACTTTTTTAAATGATACAAAATTTAGATTCCCTTTATACATTAGAGAGAAAAGGAAGGAGGGTAAAGTAGGAGTGAGTGATGGACTTCTCTGGTTTAACCCAGATCCTGGCAGCCGCAGGAGGAGTGGACAACTGGAGGTGTTTCGTTTTTATTCCTGGAGCGACTTGGGAATAAGAGAGGCTGGAAAAAAAAAAAACACGAGCAAAGAGCAGGAGAGACAGTGGGAAGGAACGCCGAGGCTGGCGCTGACCCATTTCTCCAGGCCTCCAATCTAGTGGCTGATATAATGGAGAACAGCTACCCCACATGCACACACAAACCTTAAGACGGACACACGCCACCAGACACCAGCAGACAATGGCACACAGATACAGACATGCGAGCACACGCAGGCCAGATACTCCCTAACAGCTTCATGTGTTACTTCTCATTCTGTGCGACTGCAGCAAAGCCAGCATCGAGTCAGCCGACACAATCAGACATTCAACCACGGCCGTGAACTCGTTGGCCGACCACCGCGGCCTCTGCTCTGCTGCCCCGCCAGTGCCGGAGTGCGTTACGTACTGAGCCGCGTCTAAAAATGCTTTGCATGCCTTTTAAAAGGCTAAAAAAAAAAAATCAGTGCTGTAGAAGTCACTCAGGGATTCACTGATAAGTATTCATTAAGTATTGATAAGTAGTCATTGAAGTATTCATTCAATATACATGGAGGTGCACTTGACAGGGATTGCAGAGATAGCTGGTTTGTGGAAGGTAACGGATAGATATGCACACACACAGACACACATACAGAATGCCCTCGCTGCTCCTGGATGGGAACATTGACCCAGTTGTAAGGAACATTGGTCGTGACTGTTCTACATGACTAGCACTTTACTGACGTCACACAAGGATCATCCACCCAGTCACCAGGCTTCTTTTTAATGGTCCTGCTCTCTCTTTTCTTTTGCTTTAGCTTTGTGACTGCCCGTCTTTCTTTTTCGGTCCATTAATGCGCGTCTATGCTCTGGCAGTCACATTTATTTAGTGTGAACTGTTGCCGTTACACTTATTACATTTGCTTGTCCGTGATTTGTTTCTCGTCCATCAACCTGCGCTCAGTACCTCAAGTGCACTGAAAGCTACAGTATTTTATGAAGTAATTCCACAAACCACGTCCCACCTGCCCTTTTGACTATTAAATCCAGGTGAGCTTGTGTCTATCACTGTAACGATGCACAAGAACTGCTAATTATTCTTTTATTTTGAAATTTGTCTTGAAAATCAGACAGGAAATTAACAAGCCTGTGTATGTAAGTTAATTAATTTACCAAAATAAAATACTTAAAAATAAACATACTTAAATAATGTAAAAGTATACTATATTAATTATAAAAAATACAAAAAGTACAAGTACACAAAGACCTATGTTGTTACAGTAATGTCAGTAAATGTAATTTGTTTCTTTCATCTATGCTGATTTTAAATTTGCCTTCTATAGTTGTAGTGTGTGTATATATATATATACGTTTATATATATATATATGTATATATATATATATGTATATATACTGTATATATGTATATGTATATACGTATATATATATATGTATGTATATGTATATATACATATATATATATATACTATTATTACACTTCCTTCTGTCCTTCATATATTAAAATATCTCTCTTGTTATAGATAAAAAAACCTCCTCCATATGATGTCATCTGCAGGAGTTTTTCGGTTGCTCATATCATGGAGGCTGCAGGTCATTGTTGACCTGTTGGTCTAGACCTCCTCCACATCACGTAATCTTGTGATTACTCTGAAGAACTCTGATGTGATCTGGTGTCTCCTGCTGATGATGTCATCTGGAGGAGTTTTTACAGTTTTTAATAGATGAAGAAGAAGAAGTACAGAGGGAAGTTTAATAGCATTCATATGCATTAGCTCCTAAAACTACTACCAGCTACTAGGAGGCAAATTTTAAATCTGTAAAGTTGCCCTTTAATAATCATTATTTCTGAATTAGATGTTGGAATAGGTGGAGTGGAAATTAGTATATTGTCTTTTGTGCGTTTTCTTTTTCTGTGTAGCCATAAATTAGAGGCTATGACTAGGGAATAGGGAGCAGGTCAAATAAATGAAGACCACTGATAATGATGTATAGTGGCCAAGTGATAATGATTTATTATACTATGGCTGAATCATTTGCTGGACTGATTGTTTATTAATGTAGAGACTGGATAATTACTATGATAGTAGAAGCTAAATGGCATACATGGACAATCCTGACCTTTACATGAAACATTTAGATGGACGAGAACGCACAACTAAGGTCCCACACGCGCACAACAACAAGGCAACACCCGCTTGATTATCAGTATTACACTTGCACCGTGTCTAATAAATCACGGTATGGATTTAGTCGAAGGCAAACAACAACGTGACAGCGAACAGAAGCGTTTTTCAGGCCTCCAACAATGTTTTTCACTCACAGCCTCAGAACTGAGCCGTCGAATGGCAGCGGGTCTGTCACAAGCAATCACATCCTCTGTCTCAGCAGCAGGCATGCATGTGTGTGTTTGTCAGATGTACTTTAGCGATCAGGTGTGTTCCTAACTCCAGTCCTCCTGTTTGGAGTTCTGACACACAGTGGGGAGGGGGGAGTGTGGAGGCTGCTGTGCTGTGGCCCAGTTTATGTTGTGACGATGACGATGTGGTTCTGAGTTGCCCACCCTCCGAGTGTGCGGGACATGGAAACATGGAACAACAGAGGGGAAAGAGAGAGAGGGCGAAGGGTGACTGTAATAGAACGGGAATGACTGCTGAGAATTAAAATGTCATGGAGCACACAGGAAGGATCACCCGTGTGCAACCAAAGAAACTGAGATCATGCATTGTCTGTGTGTTGTGTGAATGAGCCGATGCCTCCTCTGCGCAGGCGTTCCTGACATTATTGTTTGAGGGTTAAGGCTCCCGACATTGGCCTGTCCCGATCCCGTCTCCTGTAGCTCTGTCTCGCACAAGTTCACGTGCTGAAGCTGGAAAAAAACATGGTGCTGATTGCATTAGTAAGTTTACTTTTATTCAATCATGCTTTTGCATAAATGTCATACTTGCCTGCATTTTAAATCACTTTATTATAAAATACAAATTATGGAGAATTCCCATCAGAAATCAGCCAGAAGAAATTAGATATATGACTTTAATTTGTTCACGCACTTTAGGTAGTGAAGTAATTTGATTTATCTTGCCCTTTCAGTATTGCATGGGTCAGATTAAATGTTCTTTTATGTAAAAACTACTAAAAAGTAAGTAATTGGTAGCCATAGTAACCAAAGTATCATGAAGGCTGTCTCTTGTTGAACTTTTCACTCACGTTAGAAAGGAACGTTGTGGACGCCGTCCATGTTTAACAATAGTGATCAACCAGCACAAATCTCTTCCCACTGTTGCATTACCTCATGCGACAAACACATATCTCACTTATCCTGTCTCCAAACCACTTGCATGCCATCATGTCACCGTGCAACAAGAGGCGCCAAACATGCAGACGCCTTTGTGTTGTACCTGTTTGTAGCTGGTCCCATTTGTGGATCAAGTGCTGCCACAACACAGGCAACAGTGGGCCTTTGTCTGTAACAATTGAACTGAAAACTTGCACCCTTTGCAGAAAAACTACTTTGGAAAAGCGCATGCTATGGTGGCCGTAATGGCGTGTTGTGTGTTTGGAAGTGGAATGTGAAAATAATACCCGACTGCAGTGTTTTTTTTCAAGGGGGAGCTGTAATAATGCCTGTTCTGTTTCAATACACAACTTAATGCCTTCTCCCCTCCTTGCCGCCTCAGCGAGGTAATGGCTTGTGATAGTTCATTAATGCGTCATAGCCAGGTTATTAAAGCACCATAGGAGATTTATGAAGACGTTTTTAGTTACAGGAAATTTCATTGGCAAGATCCAGGATTTTTTTTTTTTTTTTTTTTTTTGCAGGGGTGCATGAATCCTTCAGCTCCCCCTCAAGGGAGAGGGGATCAGGTTATATGCTCTTCATCATCTAGATGACACACATGGAGCTCATAGAGTTCCTGAAGATTGAGAACTACAAATTTAAACAGGAAGGCATCAGTAAATCCCACCCCCTAGGCCCCTCTGCACCCACCCACGTACACACACTCGCACAAGTCTGCCCAAGTAACAAACTTTTGTTTGTGGTTGTTTCTGGAGAGTGTGGTCCAAAATCCAAAGAAGTGGAACTAAAAGGAAGAATTTAAAGGCAGAGCTGCTGTGAATTAACACATTGGTTTTAGGTTGATTTGCACAGATGGGAACAGTTTGCACACAGTCTGACACAAATACACACAGAGAGAAACATACACACCGCTCTAGCCGTAGCATGCACAAGTGTGCCCGGAGCGAAATAAAAACACCCACTTGCGTTTGTGTCTTTCACGTCGCATTTGCATTCGTTGATTATGGCGTTTGTTAACCTGACACAATCATGACGCTGCTAACACGCCATCACACACCACAGGAGAGGGGAGATGCTCACGCTGCGCTTGTGGAACATGAGACGGCAGAGCACGAGCGAGCTTTGTTCCTCTGTGACCTCTTTTTTTTTTTTTTTTCTCTTGGACCTTTCTTGTTTATTCATACTGTTTGTTGTTTAATCTGCTCTTTTGCTGTGCACCACATTCCAGTTTCTGCTCCCTTTAATCTAGCTGTCATCGGGAAACACGTTCCCTCGTTCAGGCTCAAAGCATGCATGTGTAATTTGAGTGCGTGTGGTACAACAGCTAGGTTGCACTGTTGCAGTAACTTGGCCACACGTACTGTATTTCTACACAACTGCAGTACATAGACAGTTCCACCTCAATCCTTCTATCGTAGAAATCCTAACTTCATAAATTAACAATGACACGAGTGACATTAATCTGCTTGGGGGGCCTGGGGGAAAAATTGAGCTGTGGGCCCCTGCTGACCTTCCCTTCTCTGTGCACGTTATGTTTCCTGTCAGCTTCAAATAAAACACATAAAAACACATTTATTTTATAATATATGCACCGCCTAAAATTAGATTTGACACGGGTAAGGGGGTGTGGGGAGGGGGGCTATGTCCCCATTACATGAGACAAGTGCGGGGCTGATGAAAATGTTGGTATGCTCATCACTGTCGCATTTAGTTATTACCTTGTGGTCACAGCGCAACTGTAAGTGATTTGCAGACTTGCTGTACCCTGGGTTTTGCCTTTCAGGCTAGGTACAACAAGGAAGCGACTCAAGATTAGGTATCAATGACCCAGACATAGTGTCTTGTGTTTTTGTTACTGGTATTAAATTAACTTTTGAGACGGGGAGTACCTGCCCAATATACCTGGTCAATACTATGACCATGGATTTAGCTGCTTTTTGGATTTAAGCACCTCCAGCAGTACGAGCACCTCCAAAAATATGCTGCAAATCACATTTCAGCTGGAAATATGTGAAACCAGGCAATAAAATGCCACTTCTCGTGACTTTTGAGCAGTGTGAAATGTGAGTCATGTCCCAAACTAGACTGAAGGACGTGATGGAAATAACAACATCAGCAAGTACACAAATTCACATCACTCACGTTGGAGCAAGTGTTTTGCTGCGGGAGGTCGGCTGTCATTCTGCATGTGTAGAATATATAACACAGGAGAGGGACGCAATAGAGTGGGAGGGCAAACATTGAGTTTCGGGATACGTTTTGATGCAAATGAAATAACTCTGCACAGTCGACTGCAGTGAGTGACAGTCGATATAGAGCTGAATGCAAGTCTGACCTGGGGTTTAGGCTCCTGAATGAATGAGCGATGTATGATATGATTCCACTGGAGTTATTGTCCACTTTTATGTAATGGTCGGCCAACTTCAGCAGCGATAATGGAGGCAGAGAAGAGGCCTGGCCCTGCGCTGACCCTTGGTAATAACAAGAGAGACACGGAGAAAGACTCTCATCCACTCTGTGATCTCCTCTATGGACTCGATTCTCACTCCACCCCCGTCCTGCCTCTTTGTGTGCAGGGCCCCAGCGCTGTGCACTCTGATTGAGGTTGACTGCGGTATTATTTCATTAATTACGTTTTTCCACTTCCTCCGCCTCTCCCTCCTGTCTTCCTGTCGAACGAGGGTGGCGGAGCAACGCCCTTCCTCCCCTCTGTCCTCTAGCGTTTCAAATCCCCCCCATCACTGCTGATCATTGTCTCAATTACTCATCCCTCCTCACCCTCCCCTATCTCCCTCTTTCTCTCTCATCGTTCTTCCCTCTTTCCCTCTTATCTCATCCCAAATCGCTCTATACATTCCTCCCAACTCGCTCCCCCCTCTCTCTCTCTGTCCTCCGTAAGTGAGGTGGGGAAGATTTGCCAGTTGCCACATCTCTCCATCTTTCCCACTCTCATCTGTGCCTCTCATCAGAATTTCACAGATGTTCTGTGATTATTTCTACCTTGATTTGGTGATATCTTCTCCCCCTCAAGTGCAGGGAAATCTTCAGCGTTTTCACTGTTTAGCAATCAAAGATTGGGAGGTGGAGCATTTTTCAATCCAAGGACAAAGCAGCTATGATCTCTTTGTTGGCTTTGTTCCTGTGTAATTGAGACTCACAGAAATAGTGGCACCTGTATCATGTCTAATGGATTTAAGAGGATTTATGGTGATACAGCTCACTGTTTTAACAAAAATTGCCTTTGTGGTATTTGTGACCTGTTGATTATGATGTTAAAAAAAAATAGCTTGCATTTGCAAAATCACATTTGTGGAAACTCTCCTGGTTCAATTTTGCTCTCCCGCTCTTAGTCTCTGTCTCCCTTTGTGTCTCCCTCTTCTTTGTATCCATTACTGCTCCACTTTTCCATAATGGAGACATTAGAGTCTTTTACCTCTCCGCTATCTATCATGTCATTTAAATTCTTTCCTTACTTTCTGTTTTTAACTTCTCTACTTTTTCTTTGTTCCACCACTTTTCCCTCTCTCTGTCTATTAATCTTGTCTTCCTCTCCCCCTCCTTCGCCGGGCTCTAGGTCATCTCTATCGTCTCACATAGTCTCCTGTCCCCATCATATCACCAACAGCTTGTCACAGGCAATCAGTCTCCATGCCTCGCTTCCCTGCCCGACCTCCTCCTACTTTCCTCGCCCTCGTCTTCCTCTCCTCCCTCGTCTCCTGTCACCTTCTTGTCCTCCTTCGTGTATCAGTAGTTATTATTCTCAGAAATCATAGTCCTCCGCCCTTCTCTCTCTGACCGGTTAGGGGTATTTATGCCATCCTCCATCCATTCATTCCCCTCAGCCCATCTTTATTCCAGAGAGTAAAACCATGTAATGAACTTCTGCCATCTTCGTAACTTGTAGTAAGTAAAAGGTAGAACAATGTTTCCGAGAAAATCCAAGAAAAAATGTCAGATAATTTCATTTCATTTTGTATTCCACTAACAGTCCAGGAAAGAACGCACACTGTAAATTCTCATTCAGTGTTTTTTGTGGAATCAGCTAGTATTTTTTAATTAACTGAACTGAACTGAACTGAACTACCACCTATGTTCACGTAACTAAGACTAACGGTCGATATCTGCAGTATTCAATTAAGATAACACTAACTTTCTTTGGAACAAAAAAAAAGTAGCTTTTGAAGTTATGTTTTACAGCTCATGATTAACGCCGTGAAAAAGAGATGCTGTGTAGTGCCGTTGCACTGAATTCATTTGTTAAATAAATATATTTGTATACACAATTCAGTACAAAACTCTATTTTTGCTTCTGAATGTTTCAACTGCTAACGCGTGCTGTTTTTGATGTCTGTTAACATGCATGTGCATGACAAATAAAACAACCAGAGTTAATATTGTAATATAACATAAAAAGTAAATAAATGAAACTGTTAAAAAGTATTGTGGGAATCACATTTATTGTGCAACCAAAACACAAATTCTGAGGATTCAGAGATGTTTCATTTAAAGATAGATCTATTTTTCTATAAAACAATTAAGCCCTGATCAAACTAAAGCTGTACTTAATTTGACACACTCGGCTACTTTCCATTTATATGAGCTTCATTAAAGTAGATCAAATTTTCCTCACACCTTAATGTAGAGGAAAATACTACACAGGTCTCATAAGAGACAGTAAAAAAACGATGATATATAAATGATTGTGTAGTGCAACAAATAGTGCAAAAACTTTTCACGGCACTTTATTTAAACCTTCTTTATATATCCCTTCATCCGTCGCTGTCTTCTGGCTTTCCCACCGTACTGCTGTTCGCCTTGACCTCAGCCTGCTTCTCTCCTCCTCCTGCTTTCACACTCAGCATCCTGCAGGGATGGAAGGAGAGAGAGAGAGAGAGAGAGAGAGGGAGGTGTTAGAAGTAAAGCTGCCTCTTTTTCACACCTCTGTTTCTCTATCTGTCTCTCTCTCTCTTTCTCTCCCGAGCCATCCGCCATCCCTCCCTCTCTGCTTCGCTTCAGACAGGCAAATCTATAGCCTGAAGCGCAGTGGCGGGGGCTGACTGAAGCAGAGGTGAGGGTTAGCCCTGGGGCCTATAATGGTGAAAATAAGGATAGACGGGTGGTGTGTGCAGGGGTGTTTGGGTGGGAAAAATATGTATTACTGCTTTTTTTTTTTACCAGCTGCTGTGGATACACATCCATCCCTTCGTCAAGTCAAACTTTGAAGACACAGAGAGAAGTTTGTGAGTTATTTAACCGCTGTGATTTGGAACGGTGAGTGCAGTCAGAGCTGGAGACTCCTCACATTTGTGTATGAATGATTAAGACCGGCTGCACAACTGATGGCGCATCAGCCACAGAGGTGTGATTCTCACTTTGACGGCCTCTCTCATCTCTTCACCTCTCACCTCCTCCTTCAAGCTTTCTTTCCCTCCTCTCCTCTCACACTGTCTCTGCCTCTTTGTATTTTTACAGTTCCTCTCTCTCCGTCCTGATTCTCTCCTTCCTCCTCCTGCAGTCTCTGTGACCTGCAGACCAGTGATCTTTAATGCATTCGCTGACAGGCTTTATGTAAGAGGAAGTGTTAGAGTGTTACAGGGATCCGTGCACTCTCACACATCCTCTTCTTGCCTGTGCACTTTATCAGCACTGCTTGACTTCCTTTGGCCTCCTTAAAGCTTCACTAGAAGGAAACTTGTTTGATTCCTGAACAGGTTAGGATGCTGATTTGAAGTCCGACTTCGCAGCTCTGCTGGTTTTGATTGAGTTGTTGCTTTTTTTTTCTTCTTCAGTGCGAGAAGAAGCTTTAATAACTTAAAAAATTCATGTCAAATCCCTCACTGCCTGTATTACCACATCAGTCCTTCAATTTCAAATCAAAAATTCTCTTTAATTCACTTAAGCTAACATAAGCAGAACGACAGTAATAATAGGGTGTTACCAAGTGGGGAGCTTTAACTCATAAACACAGTCTGCACAGTCAGGTTGAGTTTTTCTCCACACCGTGCTTTGTGTCTCAGGGGCTTCATTTTATTTCATATGTGCTCTCGATCAGATTACCATCCCTTTTTTTTTACCATCAATCAGTCTCTCCCTCTACAGATTAGCCTCCCCCCTTCTGTTTCTCCAGCCCGAACAGCAATTGCAGTTGACTGAAAGCGGTTGAGTCCATGCGGCGCGGCGGGGGTATTAATGAATTCCAGCACACTGCTAAATGAGGACTTATTAAAGTGCTGCCGCCTCGTAGTTTGACATTTCAGAGCTTCTGGTGGAGTTTTAAAACGCTGCCTCTGCAAATGTCACTCGTCGACTCTGCAGTGGCTGACCATATGAATAGAAGCTATTGTTGGCGTCAGCTATAGATTCGGAGAGGGTGAATTTGTGTGCCTTTAACAGATGGGTTTCCACTGTGTGTGTGTGTGCGCGTGTGTGTGTGCCATCTTGCTACATGGCTAACTGTGTAATTTTGTGTTTCTGCCCCTCCAGCTACGTCAGATGGGACCCGCCAAGGCCTGGATAGCATGAGAGGTGGAGTGTGTGCCACACAAGGCATGAAGGTGGTCCTGAAAGTGGGACAGAGTAAGTCCTCTCACCTTTCTTTGTCTCTCTCTCTCTCTCTCTCTCTCTGCTTTTCTCTCCCACATGTGAACTCCCCCCTATATGTACAACCGCTGGAGCCCACCACGCACCGCTCCTCTCTCACTTACTTACACACACACACATTGTTAATCATGCATCACACACAAACGCTCGTTTGACACAGTCTGACTAACACGCACTGGCTCCCGTCCACCGAATCTCCCATCTGTACAGTACACAGCAGCACACATTCATTACCGCACCTTATCTGACACGCAGCCTCATCCACTTTTAAACCAGCTCTCTTTCCTCTTTGTTACACACATCTTCTAAACGCGTACGCTCACACCCGTACAGCACTTCTTTTGTGCGTGTGTGTGTTCTTGCTGAGCATATTAGGGCTCGTTAAGTGGTGAGAACAGCGTAGAAGTGTGGGATCAGTCAGCTCTAATGAGCCCTGTTGACTCTCTTCTCACTCTGCCTTTTAACTACTACTGACTCATGCTGGACACACACTGAAGGACACACACTGAAATTCACACACATCCCTGTGCACTGTATACATTACAAGCTGGGACCTGACCGCGTAACATGAACGCAGACATATGGACGCATGTGCACACACCAGAACACACTCATTTCCCCACACAGCAGACCTGCCAGCAAAAGCACTGTAACAAAATGGCTCCTTTCAGTGTTAAAAGCACACATTCAGTGATTTTAAATGGAATTGTAGCTGCACACACATCTAATTTGTTTGGACAATATTCACAGGTAATGACCCTCAGTTGCAGACTTTAGGAAAAAAAAAAGCTGCAGCAAAAAAGGGCCATTTAAGCATTTTCACTGACCTTCACATTCCTACACATAATAGATACCTGTCCTTCACATGACCCAGCTCACACACACAAACATATAAACACACACCTGCCTATTTCTGTTTCTTTAGCCTAGTTTGTGTTATCAGGGCTCGTGTATTGTAGGTGCTCTTCAGCAAAGAGCCAAGTGACGCTGCTGCGCCTCTATCAGAGCAACATCAGCGTAGTCAGCTCAGTTCAATAGAAGCACAACACACACACACTTTTCTCAGGCACACACAAACTCTCTGTCACTCTTGCGTAACTCTGCGAAGTTCTAAAAGGCCCTCGTGTCTTTTTGTCATTTTTCCTTTCCCTTCAACTTGTATTTTTCCTCCTTCCTCCTTTTGTCCTTCCTCCACTTCTTCCCTGTTCCCTCCTTCCGCCCTTTCATTAAAGCGACGCTGCTCGCTTCCTTTTCAAATTCCCTTTTTCCCCGTCCTCATCACCTCCCTTTCAGGCCATCTCTCCTTACACCTCTCCCTCCCTCTTATTTTCTCTCTTTTCCTCTGTCTTTCTGTCTTATCTGCTATGTGGCTGAAAGGTCACGTCTGTGTTGTTTGTCGTCTAAATAAGCGACGTGCCGCCTCATGGTGATCTCTGATGAGATATGGCGCTCTGCTCCACTCGGAGGAACACACACACACACAAACACACACACACACAACACAAGCTTTTCTAATGTTGCCCCGCACACATTCGCTGACCTGTCGTCTCTTATTTTATTTTTTATCTATCTTGCTTGCTTTCTGTCTCTGTCACACACACAAACACACAGAAACAGGCTGAACCTCCCTCCACTAGCCCCTGCTGACCACACAGCAGTTCCTATTGATCCAGACAGCACCGCCCCTATGTTTGGTGGGCTCTCATGAGGGAGCCACCAGCCAATAGCCTTATACTTCTCTAAATGTCAGTATATATAGGTTGACAGCTGTGCACACATACACAGACATCGTGATGCAGTGTGTGTGTTTTTGTGGGTTTGCTGTACAGTTTCAACCATTTCTGTTTTGCTTTTCCCCTACAGTGAGCAATCATACAGCTTCTTTTTAAAGTGTTTCACACACTGCAGAGCTGAATAGTCATATGCCAACATAAAATATTCTTTCAGCCTACTGTTGGCCAGATGCCTCAGAAGCAAATGAAATTAGTGTTTTCTGAACCATCTCTTTCAGCAGTGAGAAGTGAATATGTGTGTGTGTGTGTTTGCATGTGTCACATAAACGCACTTTAATGCCATCACCATTACTGAGGGCTTGCTAGACAGATGGCCTGATTTAGCGACTACAGATTACAAGCCGTTATGGCCCTGTGTAAACTCGCTCTGGCCAAAACAGCAAACGGCCTCTCTTTAGTTTCCCATTCAAAGAAATGGAAAAGTGCTCATACGCGGCACATCGAAGCCCAATCAATATGTGCTCTCCTATAATGGCAGCGGAAGGTAGAGAGGCCTTTATTAAAGCTCTTCTTCTGTTTCCCTTTCTGTCTGGCTCTCTGTCTTTGCTAATGTCACTTATTGGTTCCAATCCTGAGAGCGTTGGTTGTTATAGAAGCACGAGTCTGTCTCAGTGTGCCTACGGCTCGGCTCACCCGCCCTTGCTTTTCCTCCACAGGCCCATATGGACTGACTCCGAAGAAGGAGACAGCGGGACGCACCACCAGCAGGAACCCAGGTAAGCAGAAGACCAAATGGAGATAATCCACAGTGGATGCATCCACAAAATGGATGGAGGGAATAAGTAGAGACTGGTAGATAAAAAGCAAAATGCAGTGGGGAGAGGGAGGGAGAAGGCGACAGATGGAGAATGTGCAGCGGTGACATCTGTGGATCTCTCTATTTAATTCCATATCTTTCTGTCTCTCTCTCTCTCTCCATCCCTCTCCTCCCCGTCTCTGCTAAGCTAAGTGCTGCAGGCGGGGAATGGATGGCTAATAGCTACCTTGGGAGAAGGACAAGAAAAAGAAGGGAGGAAAAAAGACGCAGGAGGAGAAAGGGAGAGAGGGCAGTGGGAGAGAGGGCTAGACCGGCGGCGACATTTCAGAGAGTTATTATTGTCATTAGTTCGGGCGGCCTGGATTCTGTGGCTCCATCTGAGTGAGAGACTTTAAAAGAAAGAGAGAGAGAAAGATGAGAATTACAGAAAGATGAGGGGAGAGAAAAGAGGAGACATAGGGGAATGATGGAGCAGAGTGGGGAGAAGTGGGAGGCACATAAGGAGGAGAACGAGAAGAATAATTGAAAAGCAAAGAGGAGAGGGGAATAGAACAAGGAGATGGAAATGGAGAGAGGCTAGATTCATACTGTACCTCACAGTCATTCTGTGGAGAACAAAAAAACATGATCCGCTCTCAGTCGTGTTTGTTTCTCTCTCTCTCGCTCTCCTCCTTTCTTTTTTTAATGGTGAATTTGTGTACTGTGCCAAATGTGTGAATTGATCACTTGTCCATACCTCACATAGGTGAGAACTGAGTCAGTGACAACAGAAAGAAATGTTTTACTGGAATCAGACAAATAGCGCTGGACACTGTGAGACATCACTCACATAATTGGGGGTTTTACACATTTTTGACTCTCAGACAAGGACATATTAGCACACATGTATCTGCATATCTGAAATAATTGCTTTGACACAGCAGTTATGGTAGAATTTCTAATCATCATGTGAATACACTTGAAATCGTTTCAGCTAATAACTGTGAGTGTTGCTGGTTATTCACAGATCCTCTTTTGTTTGTTTGTCTCATCAGATCCTCTCTAGGGATGTAAACAAATACAGATACATTATTGGGATATATTGGGATATGGGATATGAACAGATAATAATCGCAGAACAGATATGTTCTCTGAATAGCATCTACATTTTTTTTTTTGATTTTAGTTTTTTTTTCTGTCACCCAGTTGATATTGTTTGCATCAAATTAAACAAATCCGTCATAACTTAGTAAAATTGCAAACATATCTACCTAACTCAGTCATTATGCTGCTTGACGGGTCTCAGATTGTCCACTAAAGATAAACAGTTGCTTCTTCAATGCTTAATTCAATGCTTATTCAAATAACAGATGTGGATTTATAATCATTAGATTTAGACCTGGTCTTGGTTTTGTTAACACAGTTCTACAGTTGTCTGCACAGTGCGAACAGTAACTACTGGCAACCTAAGTACTGTAACGTCACTTTTTAAATACTTAAAGAAATGGAGGCCAAATACAATAGTTTTATTATAGATTCAATATTTAGACATATTGACATGACTTTTGTTGGACAAGTGTTAATTGTACTTCCGATAGTGGAGCCATGACCAACTTGACAGTGCTGAGACAGTAACATAAATGGCAGTAGATAACAGGTTACACAGCAAATGCAGCAGTCTAATGTGATCTGATTACACTTGGCCTGAGTCACTTCCAATGTACAGCTACATGCAGATACAGATACAGCTTTATATTACACTGGTGCCTTATCATAAGTGGTATGGTATGAATTTCAGCTACACTTTCCAGTGTAGTTGGTATATTTCCCATTAAATAAAACTGCCAGAAATTCAAAAAATAAATGTTATGCTTGTCTGAAGTGAAAAAGTTGGCTTATTGAAAGCGATGGAACACACGGCTTCTGCATCTTCTGCTGCGGTATTCATGTCACGTTGTGTTAGAAACTAAAAAAGCATAGAAGCGGTGTAAGGAACTTATGCATCTGCAAAGTTGCTGGCACACAAACAGGGTCCCTCGGTGCACATCAAGGCCCTTCTATATCGCCATAGTGGCTGATAAAACACCACCGGTGCACATGGATAGGAAGAGACAAATTAATTCGTTGAAGAAAACAACTGTCATCTTATGTGGGAAGTAGCAACGAAATGCCACGATGCATCAGTGTTACTGGTGCTAATTATGTAAACTTGTCACATCTTCTAGAATGTATTCATGTAAAGGTTGTTGATGATTCACACTCGCCTCATGATTTCAGAAATTTGCATTAAAACTTGTGCAACGGTTTAGTGGAAACGTCTCCGGAAAAATGTATCTCTTCTTTCTAAAATGCGAGTTATGCTCAAGAAATAGAGGAAGAAGGTTAAAAACAAGGTTAAAAACATATAACATCAACATATAAAGTATCTTATCACCTTGAATTTTTTTTTTGGACCTGCTGGTCATCTCTGTTCAAGGTGAAAATTCACTAATGAAATAAAAAAGGGACAGAAGGGGAAAAGAAGGCATTAAAGTCTGAACTTGATAAAGGGACACAAAAGGGAGTGAGAGTCAGAAAATAGGGGGAGAAGAGGAGGCAGAGGAGGCAGAGGTGAAGGAAGAGGATGTAATAAAGAGAGCCGGTGAAAGGCGGTGGTCATAATGGAGATGGAGAATGAGGGATGTTGAGTTAATGGAGGAAGGAAGAAAGCAGGAGGAGGAGAAGGGTGTGTAATCGACGTCCAGCGTTAACGCTTTGCTCCCAGTCGGTCCACCACCACGGGGGGTCTGGCTGCACGGGGATGAGGTGTGTTTGCGCGCTTGATTGTGTATGCCCATACCTTAGTGTGCGTGTGTCATGTGTGTACTTGTGTTGCTAGGCACTGAGCTCAGAGCAAGGTAGGTCATTAAAGCTACAATAACCCAAAGATGGAGAGAACGACGGAGCGAGGGAGGGCGAGGAAACGGAGGAGATGCAGCAGAGAGACACAGAGAAAAGAAGGGGATGTGTGCCAAGAATAATGATAGACCAATCCAAAGGCTCTGTATAGCAGGGACTCGCATTACCGGCCTTAACCAGTTTGCCACACGCTTTCACACGGCCTAGTGCCAGAGCCACATAAATATAGACACATGCACACGCAAAAACACACACACCTCCAGACCATCATCCACCTGCTGAGTTCTGACCCGACCTCCTGCAGAGAAAAACTGTGAGCTCTGAGGCTGCGAAGATCTTAGGTTTCAGGCAGACGCACAACAGCAGACAGAGGGAGAAATTGTCTGAGAAACAGAAAGATAGTGTGACAGTTTGATAAACAGACAGGCAGGCAGGAAGGCCAGCACTGTGTGGTCTGGTGGTAGAAGCAGAGCGGGGAGAGGCTCTCTTCATGTGGCCGGCTGTAATGCTAAGTAAATACAGTTGTTAAGGTTAGGGAAATAGAGTGTGTTACCTTGATACACACTGTGGCTTAGCCAGGCCGTCCGCAAGAGTATATACTGCACAGTTCACTCACAGTCACACAGCGAATCTATGGACATTCCTCATCGTTTTATATGCACTGCTGTCCACTTCAATCACATCAATAAAGAGACCGCATGTAAGCTTCTGTGAGACTTCCTGCATACCACTGGGTTAAGTCTCCACAGACTTCACTAGCAGGGCTAAACCAGCACTGTTACTCATGTCATTGTGGTGCAGAGCCATAAAGATTGGTATGCTTTATTTAAAATCTCATGAAAACACAAATTGTGAAATCAAGTTCAGTTATTGCTCTGGTATCTTAGTCAAGTGATAAGTATATATATGTCCGTCTCAACAGGACACGCTGAAGGCAGTTTGTGGATATTGGACTAAGTTTAACTTTTATGATTTGTTTCAGGTGGTGCAGGGAACTCCACCCAGTCTCGAGGATCCAACACCTTCGGCGGTGAGGGCGGTGGCAACGAGAATGGGCCCCTTCAGCCCTCCAACATCGCCCTGATCGCTGGTGCCGCGGGAGGTTCCGCCTTTCTGCTGCTGGTGACTGCCGTGATCTGTGTAGTGTGCTACCGACGGCGGCACGCCAAGCACTCAGACACCCACCACCCTCCACTGTCGCTGTCATCGCTCACCAGTCCTAAGCGGGGAGGCGGCGGGGGCATCACCAGCTCCAACAACAACGGTTCCGAGCCAAGCGACATCATCATCCCTCTGCGGACGTCGGACTCAGCCTACTGCCCGCACTACGAGAAAGTCAGCGGGGACTACGGACACCCTGTCTACATTGTGCAGGAGATGCCGCCACAGAGCCCAGCCAATATCTACTACAAAGTATGAGACGGCCACAGCTCCAGCCAACTGGACACACCCACCTCCCTCCACCCATTATCAACCAGTTCCCTCCTTCAAACAAAGCCACAGCAAAGCTTTCCATCACAGCACCGACCCTGAACCCCTCAATGCTACCAGTATTGTCCCTTGGACCCCACTCACCGCCCCCGTGAGCCCACGCCCCCCGGCCACAGTTGTGTTTCTAGCTGAATAAAACACCCTGCCCCGTTTTCACACAGCTGGGCCTCTAAGTGTGTGTTAAGGGCAACGTCGTAACCGTACGTAGCCCTTCCTAACAAGGCCCCTCACAAATGGGCAAGAGCCTCTGAGTGCCCCCTTCTTGTTAACTCAGAGCTAGATGAGCCCCACCCGTGCTGAATTGAAGAGTTGTCCTCATAACGCCGGTGTGTATGTGCGACACACACTCTTTTTCTAGGAGTATGGACCTGGTGTTGGGACATGTGATTTTCTAAAAAAGAAAAAAGAAAAGAACTACAGCTTAAAATAAAAAAAACGACACCCCTGAAGCCACTTAGCGCCGGAGAACTCTGATTCCCAGAGGCCATATCTGCCTATCCCACCGCACCGCCCCTCAGAGCGCCATCAGCCAACCAGAGACCGGCCCCTGCCACTAACTCACCATTAGGATACTAGTTTGTTTCTGTTTGTTACTCCTGAGAAAACAGGGGCCTCGGACTCGCCCAATCAGTAAGAGCAGGCCCAGGCCTGAGGAGGTCTGACCAATCGGTGACACTCAAAATCTTGTATATTTTAATAAAGTGCGCGTGCGAGTGTGCGTACGACTTGGATAATAATTATGGCGCCGCTGCTCCACATTAGACGTGTGCGTGCAGTTAGCGTGCTTCATTACAGCCAGTGTGCATATGAGTTGGCATATGCGCGTGTGGGGTTTAGTTTGCGTGTGCGTGTGTGTGTACACTTTGTGTGTGAGTGATCTTTAGACTTGTCTTAAATACCAAAACACAAAATAGTGAGCGAATATCAAAAAAGTGAGATTTTTTTATCGCTATCAACACTTATAGATTATATATATGAATATCCAGTAAATAATTTCTAGATGTTCTTTCTGTTTTCTATTGTTTATTATTTTTACCCACTCTGTTAAACTACACTTCTGTTGCTAGGCTTTTTTTTTTTATCTGCTGTTTTTGTTTTTCACTACTTAGAACGACCTTGTTTCCTTTTCCCTTTGCGCTGTATATTAATTTAATCCCTTTTTTAATTTTCCCGGCGAACAGAGGTTGTTTCTCTCTTCCTCTTTTCCCTCTCTCTCATTCATTCCCTCCTTCCCGTCCTCCTCTCCCCCCTCCCTCCCCTCTAGGGTCTCTGAACTCTGTGTATATTTTTATAGCTCCTTGTACTATGCTGTAGTTTTGAAGTTTAGACCTCGTTTGTGGAAGTGTTGAGGTAGAACCATCTATGAAAGTTTTTTTTTTTCTTTCCAAACGCTTTTTTTGAAACGCAGAAATGAAAAGAAGTGAGGGGCACGGAGGGTGGGGTGGGGGGGAGGCGGCGATGGGGTGGGGGTATGAGGAGGGTGTGAAATGAAAAAGAAGAATAAAGGAAAAAGAACAGGGCGAGAGAGAGAGTACTGTCTGGGGAGGAGGAATAAAGCGGCATCTGAATGCAGAACTTAAAAAAAAAAAAACAGAAAGAGAGGAAGGGAGGGAGGGACACGAGGAAAGAAAAGACTGTGAAGGAATTGCACACTAAAGAAAAAGAAGCTGAAGGGAGGGGATGATGGGAGCGGCAGGAGTGAGAGGTGAAGAATCCCAAGGAAGGAAGGATGGAGAGAGCAGTTGAAGGAGTGGCTGGCGAAGGAGAGCAACCTTTTCATTTAACAGAGGGCCTGAGCCTCCTGAACGGAGGCAATGGACCGACGGCCAAAAACGGATTTTGGAGGAGTTGAACTCTTACCATGGAAAGGAGAGATCTCATCACACACCCTCGTGCTCTCACGCACGCACACACACACACAAACACACATCTCCTGTGACTCGGTCACACTTTACGTTAACGTGAGGTGGCACATTTCAGATTTGCTCCTCCTTTCCGCCAAAATTTGTGTTGAAATTTGTCTCTGGCTCATGCAAACACGCTCTCTCATTTATTACAGCAGCACACACAGGCCCAAGGCAGTGGGTACACTCTGTTTCTCTCCGCTTGACACACACACACACCCTCCCACGCAACCTAACACACATTTCACACCTTTTAATGACTGTCACAAATGCCTACTGATTGCATTGAATGACATACATTCTCTTTTGCTCCTGCCTGCTCTCCCACGAGCACGTCCGCGCACATTTTTTCACCCACACTCGACAAAAATGCTGATTGCTTTCATATGACTCTGTATTTTATGTGATTAAGACTAACCCGATGGACACGGGAGGGATGAGCGGAGAGCTCGTGCAGCGCTGTGTTTTCTCCTCTCTTTCGCACACACTCGCACACACACACTCGCACACACACACACTCGCACACACAAACACGCTAGTGCTCGGCACCTCAACCTTTGGAGGGCAATAACGCGACGCTGTGTTCAGAGGTGCAATATGTTCACGTGTGCATACTTAATAAAGCTGTTTTGTGTTGCTGAAACATGTTTAAGGCTTACGTGTAAACTGGGTGGCAATGGAGAGCTTAAGCTTTTCTTTTTTTTTTTTTCCAGACACACACACATAACACACGTGAGGCCTCCAGTGATATAGCCATGTTTTCTGTGTGAAGCCAGTGTTTGAATCTGAACCTTTCAACATTTCTCAGCTGTGTTTTGTATCCGTATGTAACATCATATAATGAGATATCTTTCATACCTAAGTGTCACATTCGTCCAGAATTACTTTGTTCAACACACGATGATGATGTTCAGATATGTTTTTTTTTTATATGGGTCTTTTTGGATTGTATTTGACTGTATCCAAACTGATTTCAAAGGAAATGAGGAAATGAGAGGAAAACACCTCAAATTCTTCCTTTTGTACAACAACCGACTTGTTTTTTTATGTATGCTGTTAAGTCTGTGTCTATTTAAACATGCTCAGAGTACCTGAAACAAATCCTCCAAGCCAAATGAAGCGTCTGTTACTCTCTCTTCAACAACGTCTGCGACTCTTTGGAGCACTCTGATCCAAAATGACAGTGTTTTAATCAAAAATGCTTGCTGCCTTTGAGGGGTGAATAAAAAAAGAAAAAACGTCTCTGACTTTACGGCGTCAACTCCAACGAAGAAGCCACTGCCCCTGTTTTCAGTCCATTTCGCTCCCTCGCTCACCCCCCTCCCTCTCAGCAGAATGTCAAGTATCTCTTGGACTCAATTTATCTTTTCTTTTTTTTTTTTTTTGAATTGTTTGATTTTCATGTCGATGTTATTTCAGAGTTGTGTCTCTGGCTCTCACTGTTTGTGTTTGACTGATTGACTCAACGTGTTGGCTTTTCTACAAACCACGGACACAGCCACTGGTTGTCATGTTGAAAAGAAAGTGCTGTTTCTATGGAAAGGGGTTGGGGAAGGGGGGGTAGAGAGAGTAAGGGGGGGGGGGGAAGCAACTACAGCCTAGCTCCCTCACCTCTCTGTTGGTGCAAGTGTGTGTGTGTGTGTGTGTACTTTTGTGTGTGCGTGTGAGTATTTCTTTGTGCTAATAGCCAGCGAGCGGAGGCCGTGGAGCGAGGTGGCTCTCGTATGTGACGTGTTGAGACTTTGTATTTGGGACACCTCGGTGTGAGAAGGGTTTTTTTTGTGTCCTCTCCTCCTCTTTCTCTCTCCTCCTTACTCCCTTGTCTACTCATCACGACGACCCCCCCTAACCTCCCTCTTCCTCCCCCATTCCTCTTGCCCCCCTACCTTCCAACACACCTCTAAAGAGAGGAAAAAACTAGTACATTCCTGGTTTGGAAAAAAAAAGGTTGAATAAAAAAAAACAAACAAAAATGTTTAAGCACCACTCTTTTGGTCCTGTTGTGTGATTCATTATTGTGTGAGGGTCTGCTGAAGTCTTTTGTTCTGCCTGTGTGTGTGTGTGTGTGTGTGTGTGTGTGTGAGTTCCTGAGGCCCACTGGTAACCCTGCCTTTAGTAGAGGGTCTCTCCCCTTATCTCTGCTTTGGGCTTGTCTCAGTAGGGGCTCTTTCACTGCCTCTGCTAATAAGACTGCCGTTTCAGACATGTACATACACACAGACACACACACACAGACACACATTCCCACTGGTGTTATCAACAAGTTATCAAACCCAGCTTCGTTAGTGTTGAATGTTGCTGGGCAACGTATTGACAGAGCTGATTTCATTTGCTGCCTCCCCTCTTCCTCCTCTGTTTTCCCCTCTCTCCCTCTACCTTTGTAGCATGTTTCTATGGTAACTGTGTGTATCTGTGTGTGTGTGTGTGTGTGTGTGTGTGTGTGTGTGTGTTCTTAGGGCCCATCCAGATCATGGTGTGCCACCAGGGTGGCCTAGAGTGAGATGACCAGGCAGCTGCCTTTGGCCTGTGATCTATGATGTGTGAGAGTAGATTACATGCCACACACACACACACACACACACACACACACAGGCATGCACACACATTCCCTGACCCCAACTCCACAAACATCAGCACATGCTGGTACACAAATGCGATCTTATGCATTGGCGCACACCATCATTGATCCTGCTAGACACTTGTCACTGCCTCTGCCATGACAACCCATCACTGTAACTGAGGCCAAGTACAATGAAGGTTGGCAAACAGTGAACACTTATTCACCAGCAGCTTGCTAAGACTGCTAATCTATACCTTCAGTGTGTGCCGCTGTGCTCGTCTGCAGCCATTTAGTCATTTTCCCCTCATTTCTTTCCTTTTTTAGTTGTGTCTTTCAACTATAATCTTGCAGAAGATAATCATAACGTACTAGTAAACAAAACAGGTTATTTACTGTAACTAAAGTTTGAGGAATGGTTTGTAATTAGACCTGGGCCCAGTTTAAAGCAGTTACTGTCAACTTCCTGGAGTGTACTGCGTATAGGCATTTTGCACATCAAACATTTTCCTTCTTGTAGTAGAAAAAGCACAGGATTTACTAAGCGTAACAGCAGTCTCATTCTGGTAAGTGATGCACATGGCAGTAGGACAGAGACCCACCATGAGCCACAGTACACAAAAGCAGCAGCTACTAAATGGATTTCAGCATAAACATGCACGTGTTTTTCCTACATAACATTACAAAATCCCATCTGTTAAAAAAGCCTTTTGCATTGTATATTGCAACTATTAAAGAGTTTGGAGAGTTTCCCCACCATGTCATTTAGAAAGGCATAGCTGATGCTTTAAAACCTCTTCAACACGAGAGGAAGGATGGAGGCAGACAAAATAGGCATTGGAATAAAAAGCTCCATGTGGGGACACATACGGTGTCTGGTGTATATTTCTTATAGTTTACATGTAGTAATCATAATAATTGTACTTATTGTTGCCTTGTGATATTGGTACAAAAATCTGAAAAAAGTTGTCAGTGATAGTTAATAGTCAGTTGGCTGGTTGACGTTGAAGTTCAATCATCAGACATACTCTTAAACTTCCAATATCAATACCATGAAGCATGGAAAGATCTTTATCTTTAGTCTAATAGCACCTTTCATCTTCTGGCATTCTTGCACCCTCCAGCACACACTTGATGTGATGATGTCTCAGTCCGGACATTTGGATTCAGACGAACAAAGCAACTGTCACCGGATAGTAACAGGAAAAGACTAACAATGGTAGAAGCTGCCAACAAACTCTAAAACCAAAACAGTAGTGATAATGTCCCTTGAATTGCTCAACACTGTTGCTAATCCATGGAAAACCAGCAGTGATATTCCCTTTAAAGAGAAACTAATACTAATCTAATGGCTGTTAAGCTGTAATGAGTTTGCTTCATTCTTTCCAGTTGAGTTTAAAGGAGGCCTGTTCAGACTATCAAGACTGCTGTGGTCCCCTTATCATTACATGCTCATCATTACTCCTGCTAATCTGTTCTGCTCAATGCACACACAGATGAATATTAATGCCACGGAGGATGGCAGTCGCGCGCTTGTGTGTGCGCGTGCCGCATGAGCGCACACAGACAGATGCAGATAGGCGCCAAAAGTTGGAACAGCACGAGTGCACAAAGATGAACATGCACACTCTCGCTTTGCTCTCCGTGCGCCGCCGAGTGAGACGACTGAGCCTCCTCTTCAAGTCCATGGAGGAAGAGAAAGCTTGATATGTCACGCACATGCGCGCTCACAAACGCACACAACGCTCCCTTCCCTGATACTTTATCACAGCAGCAGAAGGATGGGAAGAGAAAAGAATCAGTTTTAAGTGAAATCAATAGAGAGATAATCCCCTAAATTAGATTTTGAAAAGCTTCGTCGCTGATGCGCAACTTAAAACCCAAGGATTGGCCCACTTGACTTACCAACGAAACAATCCTCGAGTAAGACGCAGTTACCATGGGAATGAGCGAAGGTCAGGGATAGGAGGAGAGCGAGGGACAAGTGGGGAGAGACGGAGACAAGGCTTTAAATCAAAGAAATATACCCAGGAATCTGCATACTGATTCAGGGTAAAACCGCTGTGATTACAATGTCACTGTGATTAATGTAGTGTAGTGCCTTAACACCCGGAGAAGCAGAGCTGCACAGGGCGCAAGGATGGTTTGCACCTGACAGACCTGAAATGTCATGTCATGATTGGAGGGGAGACGAAGGGTTAAAAGGTCGAGCTATATGATTGGATGCAAAGGCCTTTCTGTGTGTGGCCAGACCTGGGGGTGGACAGATAGCTCTAGCAGAGAGTAATTAAACCTCAGCAGAGGAGGAATTATCAGTAGAAAATCCATGATTTTACAGTACTGATGCTGGCAGCTATTTCTCTGTGCCTCCAGACCGCTCTGTTGGCTTTCCTCTTGTCCTCCACCATCCTCTGCTCCCTAATTCAATCTTTCTCCTCTTTCGCCACCTGACACTTACTTGTCTTTGTCTCTTTTTCTTCCACCCTCCTGCTCCTGCTTTCTCTCCCTGCCTCCGTGTGTCTCTCACTTTCTGTACCTTTCCCTCTGTCTCAGAGTGAGAAAAATGTTACAGTTAATAACAGGCTTGATGACAAGTGCAGCTGCGATCTGCAAATGCTGGTAGAGGGAGAATTGGATGATTAACGCCGCTGCAGCCCTCGTTGTTGGAGGCAAGCTGTTTTGTAATGCCTCTGAATGTCACGCAAACAGCTCCCCCAGTGTCCCACCCCACACACACACACACACACACACACACACACACACACACACACACACACACACACACACACTATCATACATTTGGGGCCACAGGAAATAAACAAAGTAGGTTGTGTTCAATAAAAAGAAAGACTTTGCTTCTAAATGTGATTCAGAAGATCTCTTCATTATTCTTCACTCCTTTAAATGTGTTCTTCTTTCACACTTGCATAATGTTCTATATATTAGTTATGACATCAAGTCCCACAAACAATGGCTCGCCAATCATAGCTTAGCAACGGCAATGAGTCACAGCAGACTTCTCAAGCTTTGGATATCTCAAACCAAAGATATATTCCACTTCGTGATGTAACATCATGAGTCTAAATGTCTGGCTAACTAGCTTAATATCAGTGGTACTGCTAACCCAGTGTTATTCCCATGCCATACGCCATGCTATTAGCTAATCTTGCAATATTATGATGGGCCAAAAGTTATTAAAAAGCTCCTTTGAGGACTGGAACACACACTGTACAATATTCCCCAGTTGCACTGAAGCAGGGTTTGGAAGCTACTATATCTGAGTTTACAGTGACATCAGCGGATCTGTCCTGCTTTTTATTAGATTTAGAGGACGTTATACACCAGCAATCCTACTGAGTTTATTACAAAAAATAGCATTACAACTGCCAAATACATCAGTTAGCCTTCATCCTAAAAGCCTTTTCTCTCATAAAAGGGAAAATATATGAATCCAAACTTTGTTGCTTGTCCACTTGTGTTTTTTTTTGATAGTGAGCTAAGCAGACAGGGATTAAGTGTGAATAAAATAACGTCTACAGTGTCTTATTGCACTGTCACACTGGATCTAAGTAGATCTGCAGTGTTGTTCTTTTATTTCCATGGATTTTTTAAAAACCTGGAACATGAACATCCCTCTTTTAGCACTATCACACATTATGCATCAGTTTATTGCATATTTACAAAGCCAGAAACTGCACTGTTAGCCAACTTACAGAGTTACTGTTCATGCAATAGCTTGCCACAGCTGATAAAATCTGCAAGCAACAGATGTCACTTCAGTAAAATCATCAGTTGCCAGCTGGAAGTCAGAAGCATGCCTTTGTCTACCTCTCTGTAAAGGGGATCAACAGTTTTAAAAATTACAATAAATGATGGGTTGTAAATCTGCCTGTTATCATTGTAAACTGTGCTGCGCAGGAACAGAAAGCGTGGCAGGCATAGTGGTTTCTGAATGCAACAAATATAACATAAAATAACATACAGCATGACGGATTACATCCAGGTAATGTAACAGATTACATCGTGACAGTGCTTTTTCAGGCATCGCTTTTCTTCTTATACACATGTAAAGTACATTTGCACACAAGAGCAAAGCACTAATCCAGCTCAACAAGATATAGCACACAGATACATTCCACACGGAGACACCCAGAGCAGATAAACAAACCCAGGCAGACATTACACAAACTGCATTCTCCGAAGAATTTCAGTCTAGCCCAGCAAAACAAACTGGTGTGCTGGTAAGTCGTGATTGAAGTTTGTTTCCAAAACACCCTTTTTTTTGTTTCATGTGTCACTTTACCAGGAAAGTCATTTATTAAAAAAAATCTACTTAGATTTCAGGTTCATTGTGAAACTGAAGGAATGCCCTTGCTTTCCGACAGACTCTGTGTAGCTGGCGTCGGGGTGGTCTTGTGGTCAAAGAGTCCCACAGCTGAAGGATTGCGGCTTCTTTTGTTCGCAAACATCTACCCTGCTGAAGTGTCCTTGAGCAAGACCCTGGAGTCTGGTCTCACTGACTGTTTGCGCAAGGAGGAAGAAACACAAAATGACCTCACCAGAAAGTATGGAAGTATTTGCATCCAATACTAAGACCTACTTCTGTCACAGTGTTGCACACTATTGCACCAATGTAAAGTATAGTAGCTTCTGACTGCTCCACACTGCTCTGCAGAGGGAAGAAATTCATGTGAGGGGACACAAAGCCCGAGGCGCTGCCAGTCAAGTGATGATGAAACAATCACAGTTGCATATTGAGCACAGTTAAAGGTTTAATGTACAAAAATAAACATTTGTATCACTAACTGCACATTACCATAAAACAGCTATTGGCAAAAACTATTAAAACAAAAAATTCCTTTGAAGCCAAAACAATTCTGTCACACCGCCTACACTCGAACGGTGTTTTAAACTGTGTTTGCATGTTTTACTCATTAAAACCTTATTCTGTCAGGTAAATACAATGTCAGATTAATGCATTAGAGTAAATAGTACAAGAGTTCCCTGCGCTGTGCAGCGGATTAAAACATATAGTCTCACAATATAAATAGCTTCACATAATACTTCTTCTGTACCATTGTCAAACCATGCAACACTTTCCCACACTTCTACATTTCATCCCATTTTCCTACAAAACAGAAGCGTGCTTATCATTGTAAACCTACATCAATAACAGTAAGAGAAGCACTGGAAGGGCTTTTCCATCTTAGATTCTCAAATCTAATCAGGAAAAGCTCCAGTTACATCACAGCTTTAGGGCGTACGGGTGCCAGACTTGCTGGATTAGTCTTAATGGCTGAAGCACACAATTTGCGATTGGTGATGAAGGAGGCTTTTTGGATGAGCAGCGCTTGTCTTCTAGGGCTTGTTTGTGCCACAACTCGATTTGCATGCGTTTCTTGGACTAAGATGAAAAAAACGGTATAGTGCTTATAGTTCAAGCAGCTGAAGCGCAAAAAATATGCAGATAGCCCTCGCAAAGTATTCTTTCTTATTCTGGATGTGACTTTCTACCAGCTGAGTTCACTGTTCTGTAGCAGATCATCACTTCTGACCTTCCTGGAGGGGAAGACGAAAAAGACAGGCTTTCTTCTCCAGATCTGATTCCAGATGGATTCGAATGTGCTGAAACTTTATCTACTGTAAAGTCAAACTAATTAACAATGAACGGCTTGTTCTGTTTAGTAAAAAAAAAAATAATAAATGTGTGCAACATGCAAGATACAGAATGGTTTTCATCACACCAATGGGTGCATGTCACACCTGCTTCAAGACTTTAATGCATCATCAATGCCGCGAGGAAGTGTGTGCATAACAAGATGAGAGGTTGCATGAAGAGCCGGGAAGTTTTTCATGTTCAGTTCAAAGTTTTGGACTAACCACAGGGAGGCGGATTTCTACCTGCACGCATTTCCACGATCAAATTGTGTCATGAGACCTTTCTCTAAATGATGCCCGGGCAGAGTTCAAAGCAAATCCTGTTCAAAGGAAATCTGATTTAATTTTCACTCAGTCAAGTCTAAATGTGATCATGCCAAAGTCATCCTGGTTAGCACCACACCCTTTGAGATGCTCAAGAAGGCGAGCTTTTGGATCCCTAAAGACACTTTTCAATCCATCAAGAAGGATTTCACACTACTTGTGCTGTGACAGCCTCCCATTAGCTTTTTCAGGTAGTAGGATTCAGTGAGAGTCAGATTTTATTCAAAATGTGAGTCTCTTTCTCTCTTCACAGCTCTCTGGCTCTTTCCATGATTTGGGAACTTACAGTCCTTGGACAACCACTGTGATGCAGAGCCAGGTGTTTTAAACGATATTAAATCCAATATATTTTCCCTTCAGTAACACTCCACTGTGTTTTTGATATTAAAGATATCAATCATCATGTGAGAGTGGCAGTTCTGAAAAGGTTAATGTGTCATTTTCAAACAACGACAGACTCACTATCTGTCCCTGAAGGAACACTACAGTGACTTTTAGTAAGTGAAAAAGCCTGCTCAGGATTTTGGGAGAGATTAAACAGACTGAAGTGACACAACATGAACTGAAATATTACTGAGATGTTACTTTGCTTCTGCTTTTTGCTTCTATAGAAAATGTTACGTGTTCACACCGCTCACGCGCTATGACTCACAGTGCCTTATGAGACACCTGAGAGAGTTGGGATTGTTAAGTTGAGCCACACCAAAAGGGTTGTGAATGTGTTATAGGAACTTTAACATTAACTCTTTAACCCAGGACAAAATCCAAGAATCAGGTGAAGAGCAGGCTGGTTACCTGCTGGAACAGCTACTACCACCACTTATCTTGTAGGATGACCTTGTATCATATGAGTCAAACTGAGAAGGTGAGTTCAAACGTTTGTCCCCAGGCTAAAGAAACTGAAGAAAAAAACAAAAAACAGCAACATCCTCGTGTTGAATTTGCAAACATGTGATGAACCTATCGAGTTTCACAGGTTTCATATTTCACACTGGGCTCTCAAAGTTCACGTCAACAAAGCTGAGTTAATTTTGTCAAACATTTCTACACGTATATATATTTTAACACATTATTAGAAATGTCCATAAATGAAGGGAGGGATTCAAAGAGAACACCACTGCAGGACATTGTGAGTCATTAATGAAAGCACAGGAGTTACTAATAACATCACGGTTCTCGCCTCTCATATTCAGGACTGTGAGAGCGAGCCACAAAAGCAGGACTCTAAAACTGAAGCACTCACCCAACAATAATCTCATTATTCACACCTGTGCTTTTCTTACTGTGACATCTCAAAATGTGCACATGGGAGTTATACATTAAGCTCCTGACCATGTCCCAGTGGCCACGACCGAGGCTGTATTAGGCTGCTTTTCTCTACCTGTTTATTTCTATTGTAAATCTTTATCCTCAAAATGCTGCTAATGAAATTCCAGTTAGTTCACTGTGTTTAGAATGACATAGTTTACACATGCCTGTGAGCATGTGTAAATGTACTGAATCAAATCACCGTATGAGAGGTGGATGACAACACTGAGCACTTGTGATATGGATAAAAAGACTCCTATCAGCACCTCAGAGGAAAACACCCAGCAGGGGAGAATTGTGACCATTAGCCAACAGCAGATTCAACATGTTGGTCCTCATAAATACAAAGAAGACACGGCCAAGGCTCCTTTGTGGGAAATAGCTGTAACCAACCGTTTGTGTTTACATCTGCTGAAGCCAAAGAGAGTAAACAAAGTGTGAGAAAGAGGTACAACAACATCTATTCCAAAAGCCGCGAACAAGCCAAAAAACGAGCCAACCTCCCCCTCCTGCTCGAACCCGAAATTCCCCCCAACCCTGATGCTCTAACACTTTTTCTACCCGCTGCAAAAAGGGAGGAAAGTGAATGACTCACCTACCTCCCTCCCCATCACTCCTCCTTTCTCCCCCCCCCTCCCCATCTCTTTATTGAGGCAGCTGCACCCTTTGACCTTTACGCTTGTGGAATGTGTGTGTGTGGACCAGCGGTGTTGAGGGCCGATGGTAAAGGGGAGTAGAGGGGTTAAGGCAGGCTTGGAAGGAGAGTAGAGGAGGGTGGGAGTCTGTGAATTTGGGAGATGGAGGGAGAAGGGAGGCGGAGGAGAGGTTGCTTTTTCTCCCTACTACAAAAGCTGTCAAGGGGAACAATAAGCATGGAGAATGGTGTGTGTCCAGGGAGGCACTGAGCCGTGTTAGTGTGCAAACCGGGGAGCGAGCGAGGGCATAAGAAAGAGAGAGAGAGAGAGAGAGAGAGGGAGAGGAAAAATGGAGGAAGAAGAATGATGGAGAATGGGGTTAGATGAGAGGAGTATGGAGGAGAAGGGAAGATGATGGGATGGAGGAGAACGTAAAGAGATTTAGAGATGAGGGAGAGAGAATGATGAGAGAGAGGGAGGGAGAGACAGGGGAGTGCAGAAGGATATTTGTTTAGTCTAGCAGCAGCCTTAAATACTAAACTTCCGTTGCCAAAGGAAACAGAACACAAGGCCCAGTATTGGGACATGAATGTGTGTGTGTGTGTGTGTGTGTGTGTGTGTGTGTGTGTGGCTAACATACCAAAGGGGCCCTGTCCTCACTGTACCAGTGACATCAGTATAGTTAGTGCTTTACATTCACCAAGTCCTCATTAAGTTTATCTGTGCAACTGTGTGTGTGTGTGTGTGTGTGTGTCTGTCTGTGTTGTCTTGTGTGCAGGCCTTCTATTCAAACTACACACATTTTAGCCTACACACTGTGCAGCTGGTTGCAGACAAAGGTGTTCGTCGCGCTTTGTTTCAAAGATGCAGGCATGAGGGTCGGTGAGTGTGTGTGTGTGTGTGTGTGTGTGTGTGAGTGAGTGAGTGTTTGAACAGTTGCAGGGGCGGAAGAGAAGAGCGGGGGTGTTAGTAGTTGATTGGAGACATTGAATGGGATTTGTGTGTGTGTAAGGGGGGGGGGGGGGGTGTTCAGTGATAGGGTGTTTTGGTTTGAAAGCAAGCTGTGGGGACGGTGAGCCCCCGCCACCACACACACACACTCTGAAAGTATTGATTTTCTAGCTGGTGTGTGAGGTGTGGTAAGTGGTTGGTAATAGCAGGAGAAGAGTGTTGTGAAGTGGTGCAGGTTAAGAAGTTTGGCTGCTGGGTAGACTTTTTATCTCCGGGATGGGGGCAGCGTTGATGGGATGAGATGGACGGGGGTCAAAAAACACTCCAGTCTCTCTAAATTGGGAAGAGAGATGTGAAAAACCATTAAAACCACTGAAATAAAGCATCCCCAAACCCAGTTTATTGTACACCCTCACAAAGCACATACATGTTTCCCACATACAGCCACACACACAGAGGCAAATGCTTACATTCATTCATACAGCACATTATGCACCAACATGCACACAGGAAGCACACTTATAAATGCATTAAGCGCACAAAACACACATGCAAGTACACTTTGATGTTGCCGAACACAGACATACACTTAAATATGAATGCACAAAATGATTTACAGATTCACATGCATGCTACACAGGAGAAACATGCTGCTGTGCTATGAAATACATTATGCAAAACGTGAACACATTACACAGGCACTTAAGTACAAAGTACTTACATAATTACCCAGGCACATCTATCGAAAGCCAAAGAGGTCATAATTCACCTTCTTTTTCCTGTCGTTTGGTGTTTAATATTGATTTTAATGTAGTGTCATTTCACCAGATGGCGCTTATAAACACCGTTCCATGTGCCACCACACGTGTGCCGGCACAGAGCCGCCCGCTCCTGACTGCCATCTCAGCACGGCATCTATTTACGCCAGCGCAATCACGGATCATATAAATGGCAGAATAAACGACAGTCAGCAGAAATAAGGGGGCAAATTGTGACCTTTGGCTTTCAATACACATCTGCAGATGCCATGAAAGAAAGCAGGCACATTATGCACAGTGTTTCTTGAGGAAATAACAAGCAAAGCACATACAGACACTCAATTTACACTTACATAATGTATACTGTCACACTTCCGCCAACACACTGAGAGAAGTGGATCCTCCGTTCCTGAGGTGGAGCAGGTTGTGCAGTTTGAATAAAAGTTGGACGCTTAGAACACAAACCTGTTTATTAAAATTCTGTGATCTTTGAAGCCACTGCTAAAAATAATATCCTAACACGGTTTTTCAAGAAATTCAGTTTTTCTTAGATCTACTGGTTAATAACTGAACACAAAAATGCATTTTGAGTGTTTGCAAAGCCCAGAAAAGTGTATTTACGTCTGCTGTAATGTTTGTGTATAGGAGAAAGTCTTTTTTTGGGTCTGAGTACGTCACATGTCTGCAGTTCTAGCTGCATCGATACCTCTAAATCACCTCACAGGTGAACAATAGCAGAACTATTTAATCTTACATGCCTTCATTCTGACTCCTCTGACTGTAATTACCTACAATATTTCTCATTCAATATATCAGAATGCAAAACAGATTTTTTTTTATTTGTTGTTGACAGAAGAATTCAACAAGTATTTTTCCCCTTCCTGATTTTTTTTTTTTTTTTTGCATGTCCATCTCTGAATGGCCACCAAGGGTGGCACAACCATGTATTAGGTTGAGGGGGACATTACTTTGTCACATAGGGTCAGGCAGGTTTGGACTGTTGTTTTTTTACCTTTTTTTTATATGAAATCATCATTTAAAAACTGCATTTTGGATTTACTTTGGCTATTCTCAAGGAAGAATTTCACACCTTTATCTTTCATCACCAGGTAAACATCATAATGGTGTTAAATACAGATGTTACAAACTAATCACAAATGTATCATGTGGTTCACGGTCTATGCCGACATTTCAACATGCAAATGATGTCGCACGAGCAAATGTTGTAACAAGTACAACTTTATTTTGCTGTGTTTTTGTTGTTGTTGATGTTTTTAGCAGAGCCCTCTTGCATCCCTGCTGCGTCCACTAAGTGGCCTCATTCCAATAATAATGCATATTTCATGCAGGACTAATGTTGGTTTGAATGTCGCTGATAGTAGCTCCTGTGTTGCACTATGGAAACCTTGTGATTGAGTCCACTGATACACAGCATCACAGAGACAGTAGGCTGCTGCACAGAAATACTAAGTCTTATCTGTTAACGTTTACAGTCATTCGTCAGTGTTTAAAAACTCTTTTATTGTGCCTTGTGACTACAGAATGAAATTGTAAACAATTTCAGCGAGTGGAAAATGCCAGCTGGGTGTGTCATTGAACAGACTCGCTGCCAGCATTAGTTTAATGTTGTGCATAGTGTGTAAGAGCAGTACCAGTAAGGGCTGTGAAATCCTCTGCTGCTTCTGTCTGTGCTTGTTGACGTGCTCAGTCTATGTTATGTCCTCTGAAACAGGTGGTCTCTGAATAGATTTGACGGCCAATACACCTCCACACACACTCTTCTACTCCCTTTACGTTTCCCCCATAAAAGCTAAAGGATGCTCTTCCTCCCCAGTGCTTCCATGGCGTCCCCATCTCACCCATTCTCTACTCTCTTTTGCCTTCCTCCCTCCCCTCCCATCCTCACTATTCACAATTACACACAACAGCTGCCAGTGTCCTTTAGAGGAAAAAATGATGCGTGTCTAAAACAAGTGATTTCTCCTTTTTTCCTCCTTCACTCCTTCTGTGTCCTCGCCTCCTTTCCTCCAATAGAGGAAAGGAGGCGAGGACACATTACATCCAGGCAGGCAGGCAGGCAGAGAACAGTGGTGATGGGAGCTTCCTTTCTGCCAGGCGTTCACATGTGAAGGTTCCTAGTTGCCTTTATCATCTCGCCTGACAGATTGCACCATGGAGCATGGAAGCACTGACTCCCTTTCTCTCTCTCTCTCTCACACACACACAAACACACACACACACAGTCAAACAGACATGAATTGGGAGATCACATGATGCTATTTCAAGAGTGAATTCTTGTGAGTGGGTTAAACACTCTACTCACAAAAGGTTCAATGTGCTTCTGATGTCACGTGGCTGGGTTACCTATAGGTATGGTACCTATAGTGACAAACCTCCGAAGCCTTTTGCTTGACATGAGGTACAATCATAGCTCTGAAGGATGAGTGTGTGTGTGTGTGTATACTTTTGTTGTATTCACCTAGGTGTCTAAAGTGTTTGTTAAGGGTCTTGTTTTATTTTGTCCTCTGCAGCGGTGCGATAGAGGGAATTTCATTATGCAAATCGATGTCTCTCTGCTGATGAGCATGCCCTCAGGCTTCTGTCTCGCACACAATGGCACTCTCTCTCTCTTTCTCACACACACGCACAAACACACACATAAATGCCCCATCCATGCAGCCTGTGTGCCTTTCACCCACACACACGCTCTCAGACATCACACATGCTCAGACGCTCATGAAAACATGCGTGACTACGCCACACAGACACAGTCACGCATATCATGTCTGAGACTGGAGGCGCAGCAGGGGAGTGCGTGTGTCTGCGTGTGTGTGTGTGTGTGAGAGCTTCTGTGCGACGTGAGGCTGAAAGGGGATGCTTAAGGTTACAAGCCATTTCAGGGTTACAAACCATTTCCCCCAGTTCTCTTGTACATGGCTGTGCTGGATGCCCCTTTACACACACACACCCACAGATGGAGATGTGCAAACTCAGTGTAGCTAACATAGATACAGTGAAACATAGAAACATGGAAACAACACACACAGTGAAATTAAAAAGACAAGGGCATTCAAAAGCAGAATGCAGCACAAAAATGCACACAGAAAACCGACACACACACACACATACATGTGTGGATGTAAAAGGTCGAATTACACACACAAAAGCAGCCCTACCCCATGTGGATGTGACCCAATGACCCTGCTGTCACACACAGTGCCCATCTGCCACAGAGAGGCACAGAGGGAGGGGACAGGGTTAGGGATGATGGTGTCTTGAGAGAGGGGGAGGTCGGGTGGGGGGGTGAAAGAAGGCAGTAAGTGCTGTGGGAGGTGGGGCACCGGAGTAACTTAGGTTGTTAGACAGAACACAGCGAAGGAAGAATATGTCTTCACGGTCAATTCTGAGTTCACTTTTTGCACAGATGTGCAGTTTGGTGCCCAAAGAGGTTTGAATGGTATTATACCCCCTCTCTGTTCTCTCTATGTGTGCCTCCCTTTCTTACAATCAGTGAACACACACACAGACACACACATCTCAGGAAAAACATTCCTGTTAGGGACTGATCTAGCCTGAACCTCCTGTCCATAGTCTCCTTTAAACTGGAGCTGTCTCACTCTTTCTATGGTAAATAAAGGAAACATTCAGTGGGCTGACTATAGACTACTGTCCTGCATGTAGAACAGATGAGGAACAGAGAGTGAACAAAACCGACAGAGGCTCAGAGGAAGGTGGAACTTGTTGTTGCCACACAGAATCTGTGAATCTGCACTTTTGGTGTTTTTTTTTTTTTTCATTTCACCTGATGTTATATCAACTCACAGTTCAGCAATTATACAAAACTGTAATCTGACATCAGATTCGGATACATGAGGCTGACTTTCTTTGATGTGGAAACTTAATAATATTAACAGAATATCTGCTCCACTGCAAAGAAAATCTGGCTTTTGTGGAAGTTCCATGGAAACGTTTTGCTGCACACGCATCGCTCCAAAACAGAAACCAAGACAGAGAGGATGGGTTTGTTGTACAAATCTGGTTATAGTTAGGCAAATATATGATCTGCAGTTACACCGTGCAGTTAAAACTTTTATATTACATATCATATATTGGCATCCACTGCCAATATGATGGCAATTCCTCTCTGACCACAGCTGCCTGAAAACAGCCTGTAAAGTCTCCAATAAAGTTTTATTTTCTGTGCAGGCTGTGTTTCATTATTTTATCGTCCAGTTATATTTTTGTGAATACATTTTTCATTTTAAACGTTGGCTGTAACTTTACGTAAGATTTGGACAATGACATCTTCAGTCTCAAGGAGGAGGAGAGAGCAGGAAGAAAGAGAGAAGGAGGTGAAAAGTGAGAAGAGGACACCCACGCCTCCTCCCCGGAAGAGAAAAGGAGGAGGGATAGCAGGTTGTGGAGCAGGAGAGCAGGGGGTGCAAAGGATATCCAGAGGGGACCAACTGTAGTGGTGTCAGACTGGGGTGCTGCCAGGACACATCCTGCCAACACACACCAGGAGCCAGACATACACACACACACATACACATACCCCGAGGCCTGGCCCTAAGTGTGTGAACAATCCTGCCAACTGTACCATCAGCCCCCCCCCCGCCCAAACCACCACCATCCATCCACCCACAACCCCTGAAGACCCAATCTGGAATCAATCTACAGCGACAACTCTGGTGCCAAGCTCACCCTGCTGCCGGCCCCCGCTCGCGTTCATTTCACTGCGTTAGACACACGGGGTCACAAAGACTGATCACACATCACAGTGCTAAGAGGCCGAAATGCATTTTTGAAGCTGTGAATTGTTTGAGAATATTTGTATTCTTCTGAAACGCCGGAGCAAAATCAATCTGGTTGTTGTATAATGCTAGGAGCAGGAGGCTGTGAAGAGATTGTTTTCCATAGGCAAGCATTAGCCTTGGAGAACCTTTGTGTACATACCTGCAATTTATTTACTCCCAAGGGTGAAGTGGTGGTTCAGCCGATACATGTGGTACAATTTACGCTCGCTGTTGTAGATTTAAATTCGGCTCACGACCTTTGTTGTGTGTCGTCTTCTCTCATATTTTTCCTCTGTTTGCATCAAACGCGCTCTATCTAATGAGAATTGCCACAGAAATATTTGTTTGAAATCCCACGATGCATTTTAAAACCTCTTCTCTGCCCTATTCCCACCGCAAAGCAACGCTAACCCCTAACCCTTTTAATTCCCTAATCATGTTTATGCAAATTCAGTATGTATGTTCTGTGTGTACATAATGGATGCTGCTATCACCAATGGGACAGACATGCCCTATATACTATATATGCAGGTTTCTTCATTAGAAGGAGCTTTACAGAGTTATACTAATAACCCAGATGACATCATTAGGTATATCTTGGCTTGAGTTGAAGACTTGTAACGAAAAGGCCATCGAAACAAACAAACTGTAGGTGTGTGTTTTAAATTAATATGGGGGGAGTGGGGGTGGGGGGGGGGGGGGGGCCACAAAGAAATTATACAATTAATTTTACTAAAATTAAAACTATAGGATCATGGACATGTTATGAGAATGCACCTATGGGCACTGACAGGGAAAACACCGTTCCAAAGGACCTCCAGACTGAAAGAGGAGACTCAGTTGTTACAGCAGCAAAATGTGATCAACATGTTCGGTGACGTCTAGCAGCTGCAGTGAATATTGGGTTGTGACCAACTATTAATAGCCTAGTTTGCCAGGAGGCTGGAGTTCAAGTCTAGCATAAGGCAACTTGGCACTGATAGAATTGTTACCAGTGAGATGAACAACATGAGCGGTCTGAACGTCCTGTTTGTCACCTGGTGAATCTTGTGTGAACCTAACCTGGATGTCTTTTTGTATAATGCCAACCAAATCACGTTGTTTGCACAATGGGACAAATGACCTATATGGAGGACTTGTTGGAAAGAGACAAAAAACATCTACAGATACATTTTGTTCATGCTTTTGGTCATTTTCTTTGTCTCTCTGTGATCACTTTGCATCTTTTGGCCGAGCTCAGTGACTTACAAACAAGAAATATCATCGTGCATTTCATGCAAAGGCTCTGACCAAGACAGCCAGGCTCAGGCCCAGAGACCTAAGAGGTCAGCGGTCTCCTGGCCCTGTGCCCGTATGGTCCATTCAGTAATCCAGTCAGGTTTAAAATGAAGCATTTTTGGAGCTTAATGCATATTAAGGAGTAAAAGTCAGAATATACTGGCATCAATTTATAAAGTTTTGACCTTTTTGTTTTTAAACAGCTTATTTAGTAAGTTAAAATTACTTTTTAATAACAATATAATGCTACGACCCTACTTGACTATCCCACCCTGTGTTTACCCGTTTGGTGATGATATAATATATAAACTACAATGTATTGGGTAACACTAGATTATACAGGAGTATATACATGATTATGCTGAAAATAGTGTTCTTTTGCAAGCTTGAGATGTAGTGTATACTGTACATTAAGATGTCTTAATAACAATCAAAATAAAAGCGCTCGACTCTGAGGCTAACACTGGAGCAGGCATCCTACCATTTGCTAAACAAACTCCATCCCTTTTGCCTGTAAACGATTTCCTATTATAAACACATGTTGGAGATGAATCATTCTTTAGTTCAACTCTCAGAGAGGACATTTCAGACAAGTTCCCCCTCCTGTTTTCCATTTGGCTGTTTAATTGTCTCAGCGCTGTCAACAGACTATCAAGGTAATTAGCCATGACTGCACAACAACACAATCAGACAGACAGGAATGAACTGCAGCCTCTGAACATGATACTTGGAGAGGGAACGGGTGGGGACGACTTAATGTGAGCGCATGTATGCACACACACGGGTATGCACATATCCGGGTGCTCATATATACTTACACACAGACACTCACAGGCTCTCGTGCACAGTCATTACCGTACCCTGAGTACATAGATCCATGCCACACATTATATTTCCTCCGCCAACCATAACCTTCCACCCACCTCCTCCTTAATCCCTCTACCTCTTACAACTCTCTCTCATTCCCTCTCCTTCACATACACACACATAGTTACAAAACCAAAACCTCATTTCCTCTGTGCCTCCAGCTATAGGAGCAGTGTTAATTGCGAGAAGGTGGGGAGTGAGCAAGGGTGTGCTTTTGTGTGTGTGTCAGTCCACAAGAACATGAGCTTTAAGGTGTGTGTGTGAGCTGTTGCAACAGTAAAGTGTGCGTTTCCATGTATGTAAGTGGCTGTGCGCTCACTTCTTTTAAGTGTGTAGGCAGTTTTTCCTATGCCAGTCTGGGCATAGCTCCAGGGCTTCCTGCACCACCTGGGCATCTGTGAGTCTTAGTGCCTGTCACTGGGTAACATCCCAGCTGGAGTGTGTGTTTCTCGGCGTGTATATGTTTGTGTGCATCAGCTGAGGAGGGGCAGCCCATGATGAGCCTTTAGCGCCAGCAGCAAACACCATTGTCTTATCCTCCCTGAGCCGTGGGGCCACAAACACAAATACACACACACACGCATCTGGTTACTACCTGCGTCTTCTTCTCTACACACTGAGTGGATTCTTTTCTTTGAAAAACATTACCGATAGAAAAGACACAAGGAATTAAAAGGGGGTGGGGGGTGGGGGGGTTGGATTTCGATTAAACAGCCGCCATTTAGCAACCAATGAAGCTCTCTGTGCTCGCTTGCTTGGACTATACATACACCATTAGTTGTTCAGACCATGGCGGACTTAAAATTACCCCGACTGAAAGGTCATCTACTTCCATTGAGCACAGCTAATATTAGATTAGCTCTGTAGTGCAATACGTATGATTAAAAAAAAGAAAAAAGGGCATTCAGGATAGATTTCTTAGTTGGCAAATTCTCTCAAAAAAAAAAAATGAATTGACAACTACAATTTATTTTCTAGGGAACGTTTTGATTAAAATGTAACAACGAGGGCTGTAAAGATGAGTCAACCCAGCAAAATGATGCTGCCTGTTATTATAATTTACATGAATGTGATTTCACATTTTGTGGCTGCTATACAGAATATTTTTAAGGCTTTACTGTTATTCATAAAATGTACATTCATAAAAGATTTCAAGGAATTGAAGGGTTTTGCTCCACTATGGCCAACTAATTGCTGTTTGTTTACTACTTTTTTATTTACGTCTAGAGGGAGAATCGTTAATAAAGTTAATAGCCGACAGAGGTAAGTGGTAGTAAAGTTAATGTTTACAATAAGTGGTAAGTAGCAAAGTTAAGAGACAATAGAACTATGACATTATAGAGTACTGCTATTGCTGTCAGCTGGCATGGGCATTAGTAACTGAGACACAATTAATGACAACAGCAACAAACGTGGCAGAAAGAGAAATAAAAGTGTAACAAAGGAATGTCCTTGGTCCTCTCTGTGGGTGAAATTGCCCTCAAAATGATGCATTTTCTCTGGGTGATTATGGGAAAACGCACCAAAGCTTTGGTGGTGAAAACAATTTTAAGAGCATCCAGGTAGGGGTCAACAGATTGCTGTGTACAGAAACACTTCAGGGTTGAAACAATATACCCAGCCCCGATACAATAACGCTTCTGGCCTCAGGCAATACACACACACATAAACACAGATAAACATACACTCCTGTGTTCCCTGCCCACTGTTGCCCCAAGGTTGAAACTCGAAACCTAATCACTCAGTGCTCAGTGGAGTCACCGCTCCTGCACTCTGCCAACGTATGCTCTCCACACGTTTCTTTCTTATTTATGTGTAGGTGTGTTTGTGTTCATGTTTGCATATATTGTACCCAGATGTCTTTTACCTTAGAGTATACAAAAGAGGAGCATGCGTGTGTTCTTGGATACTTTCAGTAATTTCTTTTCTCCCACTAATCTGCGAAGTAAATAGTGTGGCGGAGAAGAACAGCATCAAAGTAAGCTGCTGGAGTGTGTGTTTAAATACTGCTGCTTTCCCATGGGTAAAACTTACAGTCCCTCTCTGCAATTATCTGTAGGTCGACATGTTTACTTTACTAGAGTTAACCTGGAAGGCAGAATATGCCCCGACGTGCTATTGAAATGTACACAAACAGAATTATTGTTATTGTTAGTTGTAGTAGTAGAATTTAAAGTACATTACATTGAATTACAGAGTATGTACAAACAAAACTTGAACTTTATTTAAGGTAAATATATACAGTACAGCCAAAAGTTTGGACACATTCAATTCATTCAGTGTGTTTTCTTTATTTTCATGACCATTTACATTGGTAGATTCTCACTGAAGGCATCAAAACTATGAATGAACACATGTGGAGTTATGTACTTAACAAAAAAGGTGATATAACTGAAAACATCTTTTATATTCTAGTTTCTTCAAAATAGCCACCCTTTGCTCTGATCGGCATTTTCTCGATGAGCTTCAAGAGGTAGTCACCTGAAATGGTTTTCCAGCTCACCCCATAACACACTGAATGAGAAGGTGTGTCCAAACTTTTGGCCTGTACTGTATATATATATACATTATACACAATGTGTGTATAACACAATTAACAAAATAAAAATAAAAAATCAACTATATTAATACTGATAAGCGTCCAAAGGTTGATTTTAATGTAAACGGAACTTTCTTATTATTAAATTGAACTGGATGAAAAAAAAACAAAAAAAAACTTCAGCATGAAAAAAAAACCCACCCTTATTTTTTATTTGGATGTTTACGTGATACTTTGGCAATGTTTATCAAAATCGCTCTAGGTTGATTGGCCAATCAGGTAAGGTCATGCAGGTGGTCGTACATCATGGCGGATAATCGAAAATATGACAGTGTAACATATTTGTATCTATATATATATGAACTTAAATGTTTTCGTCGTCGGTGTTCTTCAGTGACTGTCACATTTGGGAAGAGACGTGGCTAATGTGTGACTCGAGAGCTGCCATCTTTGCTGTTAAGAAAACGTAAAATACACCGCATTTAAAAGGTAAGAACGTTTTTATCGGCTTTGTTTGGGCTGTTTCAGTGTTTCCTCGACGTCTTAATGATCTGTTGAGTGATACCGTGGGCTTCTTACCCATGTGGAAAGAGTTAAGTTTGTGTCCTGACGAGTTCAGCAGTTACAGTACTAGTGTTGTCTCTGCTGTTTAGTTGCATGCAGACCTCCTGTGTGTAGGGTTTGACATAATTCACATTCTTTACTGAGGGGTTAATTAATCATTTGATGCATTGTGTTGTGTTCATTCCTCTGTTGTATTATGAAGAATATTCAAATGTATTTTTTATGTCTTTCACTTGCAGTGTTTATATTGATTCCTTTAGTGTTCATGTCATCTGACATTGCTCTCTGTCTCTGTCTCTGTCTCTCCTCTCACTTGCTATTTTTATTGTATGAGCTACACAAATGTAGCCTCAGAAACGTAGACATAGACTTTCTGTGATCATGTCTGCATGGTAATTCTACAATGGAGCAGTTATATATGTAAGTGTGTGTAATAGGTTTGGGGAGTCAGCCGGGGTCCCGCGAGGCTGATTAGTGGCCCCTACCAAATGTCATTAGGGTGTAATGAAAAAGCAGCCCTGGTGCTAATGCATAATAAAGTGAATGGGCTGTTACATTACTACAGCGTCCCGACTATGCCTGTTGGCACATCAGCACTTCATTGGTTTGAATGCATGTGTGTGCGTGTAGCAACTTTACATCAAATATCTGAGGAAAGGATGACAGAAACAGAGTTAGCGCTGACAGAGGGCCAACAGTAATGTATAGCATGTGTGCGTGTGTGAAAAAGACAGAGAAGGGAGAGAGTGAGTCTGACCTTTTATGTGCGGTTGTATGTGTGAATTATCTTGATGTACATACACTATGCGAATGTGCGGGTTGCATACAGCACATGTGGTCACGTCACAGTGCCTGTGCGCATACATGTATACATATATGATGTGTTGCAGTTGCGTGGTTGTTCTTGTTTTTCCAGATTTGTCTCTGTTAGCGTGTGCATACTGCATCTGTGTATTGGCTTTGTGATTACATCTGCATTTTCCGAGAGTAATATCAATGACAGGGCCAAAGGAAGTGCTTTCACTCAGTGGTTGATACAGTAATCACACTGAGGGAGAAGTAATAACTGTCTGCTATGCCTCCATTTAACTACTGTGGCCTTGACTTCAGTATTGACTGCATTAGAGGCATCACATTCAGCTTTGTTAGGCAGTTGTGTGTGTGTGTGCGTGTGTTGTGCCCTTATGAGTAGTACAGATGAGTGCAGTGGATGATCACTTATTGCGCCAGCTGTTAAATGTAAAAAGTGTGTTTAAAAAGAAAGTTCTGTCACTCTGAAATGTTAAACGGCAGTCTGTCTTCCTTTGCCTCGACAGGCAGCACGCACAGCGAAGGGCGAACGAGGATGCGTGTGTAATCCAACCCCCCCACACGCCCCACCCCTCCTCCCTTTTTCTCTCTTTTTCTCTTTACTTCACAGCAGCATCTCTTTCTTTCTAAGTCCCTCCAGAATGATTGAATATTTACTCTCATTTAATGTTACTGTCCAAAAGACATCGGCCAGCGGAGACGCACACATGCACAAACACACACATTCAGACACACACAGCCTAGTCTACCCATTTAATTAAGCACTCTATGAATAATTCAGTTTGAGCCTCTGGGCTGAAGATAATTATAACGATCAGGATAATAATGTTTATTTTGCTTTTTATTGTATTAAGACATCAATATCTCTGCAGTGCAGTGTGGACAGTTTGCAGCTACACTTCTAATGCCTCAAGCACCACCTCTAATATCCGAGTGTCTGTGTTGTGCATGTGTAAAAGTTGCGCATGTGTGTTCGTCGCAGACGATGGCTGCTTGAGTGTCTGAGAGGATGGCTACAACTGGCCTTCCTCGCGATGCCAGACTTAAATGGATGCAGCTGTTTTATTTTATTAATGTCTCGTTTTTTTCTAGCGTGGCTTAAACTAAGGATTGATATCCGTAATCCCACTGATCAATGCTTCAGTCCCAGCGCTGGGATTTTCCAATCGTGACCTTGAATGTTCTTATTCCCAGTATAAATTTCTGAACCCATAATCCTCAGTTTAGCAGATCAATAATAAATAATGTGATTACAGTTGGGCTGGGCACAGCAGCTGTTCTCCACCCTATGTGGCTTCTATCAAGTTCTGATTAGTCAATGATTGTCTATTCTTTGCCAGGCATATGGAATCAGCAGTCTATTCGCTGTCACTGTATAGTCATTGATTAACCTCGACAACAGATGTGGGAACAGTGATTGTGCTGTATTGTTGGTCTGCACCCTGGCATATTGCAACACACTGGGTAGTCTTTTCCAAATAGCTGCAATTTGCTATTCTTTCCGAAGATTACTGTAAATCTTTTCTTCTTTATTCTGCAGACCAGAGTTGGGGAAAAATGAAATGACACTGAACTTAGTCACAAACTGAATGTTCCTGTGATGTACTCAGATTTGGGAAGTACTGTAGGCCTCTGGTAATTGTTAATAGTCACGGTCATCTTCTTGCTTCATAGATTTGTTGTAAACAACACAGGTACAGTATTATCCAACCATCCTACCTAGCTCACCGTATTCCCATCCATCAACAACCATTTCCAATATACACAAAAGTGCACACAACACATCTATTCTATTAGGCCTCAGATCCTAAAGTCTAACATTGATCCTTCTCTCTGTCACCCCCCAAAGCTCTAGGGCTTCTGTCCAGACACCCAGACTCTCTGAGAGGCCTGACCCAGGGACAGCCTCTCCCTCTGGGCTTCTGCGATGGGGATAAGTCCATCTGCGGAGGTGGACCTGCTGAAGTTAACCCATCAGTCACTGACTGATGGATGGATGGTCGAGACAGTCAACGAGGTTCTTGGGGTACATGTAGACACACACACACACACACACACACACACACACACACAGACACACACACTCTGCGGCAAACTGAATGACAGGCTGAATGACAGACTGCCTGCGTGTGTGTGTGTATGTGTGGGTGGTGTACAAGTCTACGAAACTTGAGAAACTTTCAAGTGCCTCTTGTGTCCCCTCAGCGTCCTCCTCGTTTGATTAGTGGCCTAAAAGAGCCCTGTAGATCAATAACTGACTTTGCTACCACCCCCCCCCCCCCCCCACACACACACACACACACAATCAAACACACATGCACAGAGCTCTGTAGTGGTTCATTTAGGCCAAGCCGTCACTCATCAAAGTGTGGGCAGGTCCAGTCTGGAGCAGCCTATCTGGGACGCTGGTGGGGGCTTATGTTCGTGTGTGTTTATGCGGATGAGATATTATGTGTCTGCTTGGTCCATCTGTCTTGCTAATGTGTGTGTGTGAGTACCAATTAGCTCATGTTCCCTCTTATCCCCGCAGATAACGACAACAACAAAAAAGTATTTGCCCCCTTCCTTTGGCATATTTGTCGTACTTGAATGAGGGTTTTATTTATTTAAGGGAAAAAAGCTTTTAAAAATTGACTTTTTTACAGCACTGTATGAGCAAGGGCGTCAGTGTCAGTGTCCTTGAAGTCAGAAAGATGTTTTTTCTCCTTTAATGTTTATTTAGTGAAATATAATAACCTAAGAAATACACCATGTTGACTTGTAGGTCAACTAGTGGAAAACGGTGTACACACACACACAGAGGCTGGATAATGTCATTAAGCATCCACACTTACACACACACACACACACACCCAACTCCCCTACTGCAGAATATTAGGTTAGCTGCTGTGCTCAAGGGCACTTTGACATTAACTGTAGAGGAAGGTTAGAGCATTTTATCATCCAAATTTTCACGTGTGGTCCAGTAATTGGAAAGGTTGGAACAAAAGAACCATTAAGCGACCACCTGCAGCTTTGTAAAGTGGATAAAAGACGTTAAATAATGAAAACAGCAGCTTTATACATGTTGCATACTTAAATAAACACAACAAAGGCTTGTGTTTAATTATACCGTGAGTGATATGTCCATTTTTATAAAGTGTAATATTTATAACACCAGTAAGGCAATGAGACGGTAATGTGACATCACTTCAGAGTTGTTAGATTACTTGATGGCACATATCAGAAACCCTTCCTTGTACCATCATTTCAGACAACACCAAACGTAATTCTGCTTCCACTGTTCTACCTACGTATCTCCAGCTTCACATTGACTTAACTTGTCAGTTTGTATATTCACTGTCAAAAGCTGCAGGGCTGTCATTACCTTTTATCTTTTTTTCCCCCTGCTTTCCAAAACAAACTCAAGGTTGAGCGACAGTGAGGAAGATGAATAGCAACATCCTTTTGTGGCAACAAGTATCTTTATTAAATGTTGGTAAAAATGGTGCTGATTTGAATGGGAGGTGCGGGGTAATGTCTGGGAGGCCCAATTCACAAATGCCACAATTAGGTAAACTAAGTAGCTAATGTTTGTCACTGTCTAATCATCTAAATATTAAAAAGCAGGGTGTGCAAAGACAAAATTAAATGGAAGGCAGAAGGTAGGAGTGATTTGGTGACTTCTGAGGAAATATACATCTTTTGAAAGGTACAAATTCATCTTGACTCAAAGTGACCTCAGGTCCAGGCATGTCACTGGGGTTCAGTCCGAGTGTTTCGGCGCCCCGAGTCGTGTGTTGTCCAAGCTGAGTAGTGTGTTGGACAAACAGTCTGTCCACCCACGGCCCTTTGTCACTGACAACCTTGTAGATGCCACCACAGCTAACCACGTGTGCCGAACACTCAATTTCCCACAGACACACGCTCCTAAACACACAATGCTGCCTTCCCTGGGGTGCGCTACAGCCACCGGAAAACACAGGCCAACGCCCACGCCGCTGTCACTCACTTGTAGCTCCACCCGCCCGCTTTACCTTCCCTCACACACACATACATAAACACAGTCATTGGCCGCCCACACGTGCCAGTTAACCTATTAATGAGGCGGCACGGGTCATGTCGTGTTCCGCTGCCCCCGCGGGGCTGACCGACCTGTCTGCGTGTCAGTTTTATTCCCGCCCACGCCGACTGGCTGATGGACTGCCTCGCCTAATTGACTGACTAACTGGACGACTTGACTGGATAAACATGTATGCATGCTGGGATGGAGTGGGCGTGGGAACCGGAATCGAAGCACGTGGGCGTAGGCTCGGGGCCTCGAAGGGATGGATTATGTCGTTCTAGCAAAGAAACACAAAAATATTCTTGCAGTATGTGGACTGCGTGGACTGGTAGTGTTGGAGTGTTGGCCTTTTGCTTGGTTTGCTCCAATCACCCAACTCTGTTCAATTTCAACATTTCTAGAGCTTAAGAAAATATTGAATTTTCATGGAGATAAAGAGGCTTTAGCAGTATCTTCAACAAGTTGTTGTGATTGTTATGAGATCCAAAGCTGTGTTTTTATTATTCACCTAGGTTTTTATTTTTTTTTACTAATCTGCCTTAAGTGTGATAGTGAACACATTGTCAGCGGAATGTAATATAATCTGTGTAAGAGAAACAGTTTATTCAATTAATTTTCATTGCTTTAAACATGTTACACGCCTCCTGTTCTCGCACTGTCAGGATAATGGTTGGGAGTGCTCGGGCTTAGATGTAACAATTAATACCAAATGGTTTGTTGTTTCCCGCACAGAACTGATGGACAGTTATTTTAATACCAATTGATATTCGGCACCTGTTTTGCTTTTGCTTCGTGTGAGTGTTAGGTGTCGTGCGCTTCTCTATGCGTGAGTGTGTGTGTGTGTGTGTGACTCATGCCAGTCCCTCTGTGATGATCATCTATTGTGAGCGTGGCAACAGCCCGAACACTTGACTGCACAACTGCTAATTTCTCTCTCTGTACATAAATTAATAGTTCATAAATAAGCGAATAAATTAAAGAATGGATGGGAGGAGAGAGACGGAGGAGAGGAATGGGGGCAGGAAAAACTTTCGCATCAGAAAAATTTAATTTCTCACTCCGACACCCACGAATATGGGGGGAGGGAGGCTCGGGCGGTGGGTAATGGATGTGAGTGCGTGTGTGCACGTGTGTGTGTGCAACGGGGATTCATTTTCAGGCTTTCTATCACACTCCTCTGAGCACTGACATGTTGGCGTGTTTTTTTTTTTCTTTTCCCGAGATCCACATTCAGCAAACATCTGTGCGTATTATTGAACACACACACACACACACACACACACACACACACACACACACACACACACACTAGAGCAGAGGCCTCACGGTGTATTTTTCATTATGAGGAGGCTTGATGTTGATGCTGCAGAAAGGCACTGCTACTATACTTGACTGATGTGTTTGTTCCCTGTCAACCTTACAGACATCAGAGCAGTTGCTTGGATAAGGGTGGAGAGGACGAAAGGTGGAGTACAGCGCTACGCGCTGATCAGCCATAAAATTAATACTACCTGATGGTTTTAATGTCGTGGCTGATTGGTGTAACTCTCCTGTTTAATGTCTTAGCAGAAACATTGTGCTCCTTACTGGGCTTGGTGAAACAACTGGGCTTGGTGAAACAAGGCTAATATGGCCTCATTGGCTCTTTTTAACATGGGCCTTATTGATTAAATCATCTGCTGAAGGGTGACGGTTAAGATAGATTATGTGCAATGATGTAAGTCATTTTTTTATTTGTAATGTAATATTAACCATCTGCTTTTAGTAACACCCGTCCCTACATTATGTCATGGCCCAGCATCTTGTTTCAGAAGTATGTTAAAATGAGCAGAACACTACTGAGAAGCTGTTTGCGAATGACTTTAAGGAAAACAAGTCTTAAATTTTGATTAGCTGCTTATCAAAAAGTAATATGCCCAAGTCCGCAATGTGCGATAATATGTGTGGTTCTGAATTTGTAATGTGCAAAAGCTGATTTCCCTCGCTAGTCATTAGCATTTCCAATAAACCATGGATTGGCCCAGTGCAGATACTTGGCCAGGCATTTGGGTTTAAGGATGACTCCTTTGGGTTGGAACACGGCCACGCTGGTGAACAGCTATGTTGGTTTGTTTGTTTTCATCCACTCCTCAGCACGGCATGCTGTTTGGAAGACTTTCCCAGGATTACATACCATGAAAAGTAGATTATTAGACTCACTGGATTCTGACCAAAGACTGCTGAGAGATGAGGTCTGCTGAGGTCCGCTAAGACTGATCTGATTCAATTATTTATTTTGGCGCCCTGCTTTTGGATTGAAATCCTTGTGACTGAGTGAATTCCTGAAACGCCTCTTTGAGTTTTTATTGTACTAAACCAAAACTGAGCGTATGCTCAGTGGAAAATAACAGACTAAATTAAACGGTTATAAGGAAGCTGGATTAGCAGGATACACTGAGATAGTTTCTTTATGGTTGTTTGGCTTGCTTGTGATGACCTCTCTGTATCACACTGAGCTATCTTTGGGGTTTGTTTGTGCAGCGTTTCCAAACTTTCTCTCTGTGTGATTGTCCTGCACGTGCCCTTGAAGAGTGCAGCCGACAACAGACGCTGCAGAGATCCTCCCTGTAAAAAGTGTTTTTAATTATTTATGCTGGCCCTCCATACTGGCAGAACTCCAGGCTGCCCGTGGATGGCCACCACATTTCACTCACTCACTGCCATGAATTATTCTCACAGAACATGCTCACACACACACATACACAGAAATACATGCCTGTGCACAGTAGTCCACACACAGCACACAGACAGACTCATGCTTGCTGATGACACAATGCATCCAGTGAAATGCAGGCCAAACAGTCAAAGTACTTATGCAAGAATGTACACACACACGCAAAAGCAACTGTGCGTTTCCACACCTGCTATATGTTATCTGACACGTTACACACAAAAACACACACTTCATCAGACACAGGCCGTTTGCAGGATTTCTTGTGTCCAGCTGTCAGCAGAGGCTGTCAGTGTGTTCAGTTGCCAGGCAATCAGGCCCCACCTCCTCCCAATAATAAAATATGCCTTTAAAATGTCACCCGCTCCCGAAAGAGCCACAGCAGAGGCAACAAATCGATTCACATTAGTTGTTCAATTGACTTTGGCTTGAACTTCCGCTCCCGCTCTCCCCTTGTCTCCCACCCCTTCGTCGTTCTTTCTTATTTCCTGTCTTTCTCACATGTGCTCGATCTTCTATATGTTTTTAACCCTGTGCCCCTCAGTAGCTGGTCCTCGCCTTGTCCCCTCCTCGTCACCTGCTTTTCTATTTTGCTTTTTCCATTTACAGGTTCACAGATCTGCCCACCTCCTCCCCTCCTTTCACCTTCTCACTCCTTTCTCACCTCTCCTCTGTTTTCTTCCCCGAGCTAATCTAAGCGAATGAATGCGGCGCCTTCATCACAACTCCTATTCAGTCTCCCCGCTGACCACCACCGTGGCAGCACTCATTTCAATTTTCACCTCGTTTCAGACTTATCACATTGACATCATTAAGGCTCCCTCTCAGCAGCGCACTCCTTCGTTATCCTCTCCATTTTACACCTTTCCATCTCTCTCTCTCTCTCCTTCTGTTTGTGCGTGTCTCCCTTTTTTCTCGCACTCCTCTCTCCCTCCTTATCTGTCTCACTCATTGTCAGAGGATTTAAAAGGCTCTCTATTTGAGAGTGGTGAGTATCTGGGCTTTGGTTTTTCATCCCAGTGACAGAAACCTGTTGGAGTCTCCTTATTCAGAATGAAAGAGTTGGACATTTTTCCTTTTTTAAAGGTGAAAGCAGGGAGCAGTGTTGAGCTGGTAAGTCTGAAAAAGCGACTCATGAGTCATTCTGTTTCTTTTCCCCTCACATTTTTTAATTCCGACTGTAAGCAAACTTTGCTAAGGAGTTTGATTAGGGTCAGGCAGGTTTTCCCCCTTAATAAATGAAATCATCATTTAATAACCATATTTCTGGATTTACAATGAGTTTGATGATTTATAGTGTGAAAAATATGAAAAAAAGAAAGAAATCAGGAAGGGTGGAGGTCTGTTTTCACAGCACTGTATATCTGACGGATGGATGGATAATCTTTGAGATGAGGACAGGAAGTCCTTGAGGAGCTCACAGGAACGGACATGTGAACATCCACTTTAAACTGGACTATCACAACAGGGCAAACTCTCACTGACATCATGTGACAGAACTAAACATTCCTGAACGGCTGCTCACGGTCCTCGTGGTAAGACTGTTTTGGCAACAAAGGGATGGTTCGTTTCAACGCTGCGTATACAAAGCGCTGTCGGGGAGCGCGCGTTCCCTTGTTGTACTTTGCAGTGAAACTATAGCTCAGTTGTAGAAACATTCTCCGTCCCGGTTTGACGAAATGTAGCTTTAAGTGAAACAGTAAGCTGAAATAGGAAATGTTGATTAATCCCTGTAATGAAGTGTATCGTGTCATGTGACTGGCCCAGAGGAACCTGCAGCTCTCTACTGTACTCTGTGTTTATGCATACAGGCTCTGAGCTATATGTTTGCCTGACTACTTGCACCAGCTTATCTTCCACCCGGCAGCATCTTGTTATCTGGGACTTAGAAATAAATGCAGTCATAATGTGTGGTACTTTATTCCTCTTATCTCACTGTGTTTTCTCAACATTGAATCGGTTTTGCCACAGTGTTGATACTTGACTAGGCTTATCTCATTGTGTTGTCCACATTAGAGGAGGCCTGCCGGGTCTGTGGGCCCTGCGGCAGTTTGCTACATCTGAATATTTGGTCCGGCTCTCTCTTTAGCTTATCTGAACATTGGTGTTTTTACAGATGGTGTTTGGCATAGGAGACCCTACCTACTGTTGGCTGGGTGGAGCTGACAGGTCAAGGGTCAAGTGAAATGAAGCTGGCAGAGGGAGAGGTCACGAGAGGCGAAAGGAGAGAATACAGGGAATGAAGATGAGGTGGAGGAAGGTTAAGACCCCTCTGAAAAGGAGCCTAAAGTTAATATCCCTCATCATTCCCTGTGCTTTAACCCATGGCTAAACTAATATGGCCTCTCCTAATGAACAACAGTGGCTCACATCTGCATTGTTAGTCAGAAATCTGGGCTGCCATCTTGGATCAGTTTGAGGGCAAATAAAATCTAAGTGCCAGGGCCATTTCTGGGTCTCCGGTGTCTCGCTTGCCACACACCGCAAGCTTTCACAAGCTCAGAGTCACAATGTGAGTCTGTGCCCCAGTGGAAGAGAGTGAAAGCACACACACACACACAAACACGGAGAGAGAGAGAGAGAGAGCTCACCTCCCATCTATAAACAGAAGCCCCGGGCAGGGTGTGGTCTTGTGGCCAGCACTGAAGTGGTGTGTGGAGGGGGGAGAAGGTACAGGTTAGAGGCTGGTGGCGACAGTGGCAGCGCCGTGGTGAGCCTTATGAGCCTGGCGTCATGCACCCAGTGTGTTGCGCGTCCCTGCCATGAGAGCCCGTAGAGACGCTTTAAAAACCAGCAGCTCTTCTCAACAGGAAGTGGAGGTTTGCTGAGGGAGTTAGTTTTTTTTTTCTTTTTATGAACATAAAAATCAGGACGTCCTGTGCGTATGCATATTTCAGCGGACGTGCATGCAGACATACTTAGGTGCGCAAGTCTTTGTGTGCGCTCAGACTTTGGCGTGTTTCGGTGCCTGTGTATTGGGACGTGCGTGAGCGGTTGTGGGTGCTGCGATGAAAGTCGAAATAAGGGTGCCACATGGGACTGTTTATCTCGTGACACACCACTTCTGTCTAATTAGCGCGGAACACAGTCGAGAAATATAGGCGACTGTAATTAAAGTGAGGGATCAAGACATGTGTGTGTTGCACATATGGTACATGTGTGTGTTTTGCTCGCAGTGTGTACTGTATGTCTGAATCCCCGTGGTATGTCAGGTGAAGATATCACTGCTGTCAGAGTTAGTGCGCTGCATATGTTCAACATTTGTATTTACACCCCGCGCCTTCAGCAGGAAGTAAACTGAAGGATTAAAGACTCTGTGATGGTGAGTAATCTTCAGATGGGTGAATCAGTGTTCACATCAAGTACGTTCGCTGCTTGTTTATGTAGTGTAACTCTCTCATTTGTCTGTCCAGGTGAGCGCGGAGCGGTCGACTGTACATAGACACCGTGAAACGCGACTCTCTCTGCCCCCCCACCCCTTTCTCACACAACTGCAGCATGCTGTGGTAGGAGTGAGAACATAATCTGAACAGGAAATTGCTCTGGAACGCAAAGGTTTATCGGTATATGGAGACAGATTATAACGTCTTAAAGCCAAGTCAGTGATGCTTGGAAAAGTATAACAGAAAAAATAACCAAGGGCAGATTGCAGTCTGGGCTGATGCTCGAATTCTATTTTTGTATGTATTTTTAACTGGTTCGTACAGCAGGGAAGGTTAATTACAAGAGCACAAACCCATTATATTAAGCTGAAGTTTAAGGGACTAGAATCAGATTGCTTTTATGCACCCCAAGGCCAAATATACAACCTAGTGTGAAGCTACCAGAAGTCTAATAAACAGGATTTTAGTCTGTGTTGTTTTTAATTGCCTTTAAACTTTGGTTCACCTTTAATTAGGCAGTTTTACAAGAAATACAGCTGAAGAAAACGTTACTTTCAAAATCATTTCAACTTAATCAAACTATAATCTGGTCATAGCTTATTGTAACATATCAATACATTCAGTTTGAAGCAGGATGTGCCTGAGGCTGTATCTTGATATAGTGCTCCTGCAGTTACACATACCCTATCAACTCTGACTCAGTCTCCTTCCTCTTGTTGTGGTGTTTCTTCATTACATCATCTTTACCATTCTTGTTGTGTTGCACATGGCGTTTTTGTTCTCCTCAGCATAGAATGAGATAAATGAATGCCATATGTCTTTGCGAGAACAGATTGAGCCCTGTGTGTGTTGACAATACATTTTGTCCCAATGGGGCTTCCATCTAAGCCTTGACATTTTCAGACAATATTGCGGTGTTGAGCCACGGTTAGGATTTCATAAGTGAAGCTAACATTGGAGACACTAGTGTGTGTGTGTGTGTGTGTGTTTGTCTATGTATTTACCAGCAGTATGATCATCTCTCTCTCTCTCTCTCTGGCCCAGTGTTTCACTATCTGTGTGACAACACTTATTACTTTCTGCAGTGTGTGTGTGTGTGTGTGTACATGTTTGTATGTGTGTGTTTGCGTGCATCTGTCTGAGAACATACTCCGATTCTGTGAATATGTGTTCCTTTGAATTCCTCTCTCTGTCACTCTCTTGGTCCTTTGTTTCATAAGCCTGTCTGCTCGTCGTCTGGGGTAAGATGACACATTATTTCTCCATATTTATCTGTCTATCTTTCCTCATTTTTGTCTTTTATCCAGGTGTTTTTTCTTGTTTTGCTCGGGTATCCGTGCCATTAGGGTGCAGAGTCTCCGAGGCCTTGATGCTATCTGCCGCATGATATCTGAACTAATGCTGCACTTTTGTACCATCCCCATGAGCAGCAATTGCTTGGTAAAAACAGGCTTTCCTCTCTATTCAGCTGTCAGAAGTCACAGGGAATGACCTGATAGGAGGCTGAGAGAAGCTTCAGTTTTATATTTCAATATACTCACCTGCCTCTGCTGCCAGTACTATACAACACTGAAGATAGAAATGCTTGCAGTACTAATGCATTATAGATGCACAAGAAATGCTTGAAGGGGGATTTCTAGTAGCTACTATGTATATGAATCCTATAACGTCATATATAATGTACATTTACAAATATATTAGAGCCTGACTGCATTGTGGTTTCTTGGTATTACCTGACAATAAGGTACTTGAACCACTGCCACATACAGTACCACTTCTACAGCCCCTCTAAACGTACTGAAATGACAAGGCCTGTTCATTTGTGTATTCTGTACGCTGAAGACGTTTGGGTTTCATATCAATAGATGAAGAATTTCCTGCTGTATGATGACGCTACTTCCTATTAGTTTTAATGCATTTCACTCTAAATTGGAAGATAAAATGTTTCTGTACACCCCTGAGTTACACCCTGCACTTACCATAATGACTTTTATCACCAATGAAGATTAGTGAGCCTCTTCCAAGAGCAGCCATGCAAGCCCCAGCCATGATGCTCCCTCCACCCTGCGTCACTGATAGGGCTGTAGGGTTTGGATCACGAGCTGATCCTTTTTTCCTTTGCTACTTTGGTCCACTTTCCATCACTTTGGCAGAGGTTAACCTCTGTCTCACCAGTGCAGAAAATGTTCTGCATATTCCAAGCAGGCTTTCAGATACTTACTACTGATGAGGGGTTTGCATCTTCTGGCCTTCTGATCTATATATTTTCTGATCACAAAGATTTTTTGAATGGTGAATGGAGACACGTTCCACGGTTTGCCACAGAGTTGATCAAATATTTCTGCAAAGAATGCTCAGTATAAACAATACTTAATATTAATTGTAGGGTATGTGATTGTATTTACACATACAGCAGCTTTTTGACTTCTTATTTTCCAACAGCTACTTGCTTTAAACACTGAGAGTCTTGATTCTGAACTAACTTTATTTGTTTACGTGAACATTTCTGATAATTTACTAGAGAAGGTATTTGGATTTACATTGAGAGTTCATGGAGCTGGATTACACTAGATAGAGTCAGAGGGCCTGATTGTTTAGCGGGGTTACAGAGTGATACCTCTTACCTTATGTAGAAAATCTTTGGCTACATACGACAGTGTTGTATTAAAAGCCTCCACACCGCAGTGACAACAGCACGTTTGTTCTGTCATCAGTTTTAATTTAATCTAAACTGGTGTTTGACATTTTAAGCAACCTAGCTCATATGTTGACCCATTTTTAATGTGTCGCTCAGTACACCAGGGGTTTCTTTCTTTTTCATAACATTACAAATTGTAGGTTGATTGGAATTGGTTAATCCAAGACTAAAAACCAAAACAATCTACAACTAACAACAACATCTAAAAACTTATTAATTTTGGTGATCTAATACAAAAGGTGCTAAGTTCTTGTTTAATGCAATAGTTCTTACTATTCCTACATCTAAATATCTGAAAATAAAAGTAGAACTTCTCATATTCGTCTTTTCACCTTGAAGGGGATGACACAGCCTGAGTTATGATAACATCGGTAGTTTTCTTTAGAATATGCCAGACAGCAGAAGTAGTCACTTTTTCATTCAAAACATGAATGTTCACACTATGCTTCGCTTAGTGTGACACGTCAGAAAGTCTACAGTGAAAAAGGCCTATTGTTGAAGCTCGAATACACGTAGCTGCTTTCAGGAGAGTTATAATATTTTTAATGTGTGTTAGAGTGCTGCTGATTCAGATTTATGTCATCTTGAGGGAATAGAGTAGTTTGTGCTACTAAAAGCGATTAAATTATGATGTGCTACACTGAGAAATATTGAAGTAAATTGGCTGGACAACAGCGTAGTGGACAAAATAAGTAAACAGAACTGTGATATCCACTCGCTGTGTTTTGTCAAATCTTGCTAATATGTCACATTACGTACAGCACACAACAGTGCACAGTAGCATATAGGACACAACGTCTGAGAAAAGCTTTCAGGGATCTGACAGTGTTTGTTCATTCTGGCAGAAACACAACAGAGAGAAAAGAGGAAGAGGCAATTCTGCACTTTATCCCCCTTTCAATACATAATGCTCACTCGGGGAATTCTTTGAGCCACAGCCACAACCATCACTAGCCTCTGCCCTCACTCTCCTCCCTCTCTCTTTGTTTCTCTACCTCTCTCTACCCATCATGCCGCACCGTTTGCTTTCTTCCTTGTCTTACAGACTCCTGCACGTGTGTGTGTGTGTGTCTGCGAGTCTGTGCTGCCACATCTGTTCTGTTTCTGCGCAGCATGTGTCTCCCATGTGAGTGTGTTCCTCAGGTTTTTTATGCATATATATATATATATATATATATATATATTTTAGATGTCTGATTTCTACGCTTGTCTTGATAGTCTGGCTTTGTTTTGTGTGCGCATGCGTGCGTGAGTGCGTGTTCCACTGTATCTGTTGTGAATCTGAACACTATGTCCCGACACAGTAAATTTCATGCATCTGTTTTTCATGCACATGATGTCTTTATAGCTGTGTTTTATGCAGACCGATTTCTCCACTCACCTTTGCTGTGTGTGTGTGTGTGTGTGTGTGTCTGTGTGTCTGTGTGTCTGTGTGTGTGCCTCTGTGTGTGCTTATGATGTCGTATGTCTCTCTGTTATAAATCTGTAGTATGAATTCATGTGGAGTACAGTATGTCTGATGTTTTTGGCTCATGTTGCTAAATTTTGTCTTCACAGTACGTGCTTCCATGTTTACTGGCACGCGTGTGTGTGTGTGTGTGTTTTCCTGCCCGCTTGTGTATTAATATACAAGAAAAACAGCTGGTGTGGCTAATGGCTGTCCATCCCCGCATCCCTCCCAAATTCGATCCTCTCTTTCACACTCTACTCATTCAGCTGAACACTGTAACTTGTGCTTCTGCTGTTCTTCTCTCCTCTTTGAGGCTTTAAACCGAAGCAGGTGTGTGCGTGTGTGTGTGCGTGTGCTGTAGGGGATGATACTGAGGCATAAAGAAAAGGGGGAGCAAATGCTGAAAATGAGGGAAGGTTGAAAATAGGTGAATGCGGGATTAGCGTTGAGGAATTATTTACAGTAATGATGAAAGAACAGAGATTGCATTAGTCTATAGAACAGTAATGTAATCACCATGCAAATTTAAATTAAAGCTAACAGCATGGTCTTGAAGTCCAGAGAGAATGAAAGAGGAGTGGAGGAGTAGGAGGAAGAGAGAGGTTCAGCATAAGCGAGTTCAATTAGCAGAATTTAGCCTATTAATTAGTGCTATTAGCAACATCACGCTGGGGTGTTGCTTAGTGAGTTTGTATGTGTGTGTGTCTGTTTTGAGATTTGACATGAAAGTGACTTGTTAAGAGCCATAAACAAGAAGCTTTGAAATGCCAGAAACGAGCACACACAAACGCAGGTTATGGAGATGTGGTTTGCATTAGCATTTTTGAGTGCATTCCTGCTCCGAGTTGCACTGACACACAGAGCTCCACACGTGCACACAGGCGGAGAAGTTGAGCTGCGTGCAGCAGCAGCAGCAGCAGTGTGTGTGTGTGTCAGGCTGTCGTGAAGTGGGCGCAGTTTGGCGTCCTGGCTTGCGTGCCTTTTCTTGATCAGAATGCCACTCAACTCCTCCGCCGAGGAATCAGGAGCAGCTGGCGGCATTTTCTCTCTTCTTCCTTTTCTTTTCTCTCCTTTTCAGGCCACTCTAGTCGCCTCTTCACGAGTCTCTTTCTCTATTTTTAGTTTCCCACATTCATTTGTGCATTTCTCGGTTTATATCCCTACTGTCTGACTGTCTTGTGTTCTATCCTTGACTTTTCTTTTCTTCTGTCTCTCTTTTTTTTTCTTCTGTCTCTCTTTTTTTTTTTTACTTGTTAGAAAAACTCACCGGCTTATCCAAGTTCCAAGGCCAGGCACTTCCTTCGCTTTTCACCAACCCCAAAACACATGAATCATTTTTATTCATGATCAGACAGGCCTCTGAATGATGCTGCTGGGGGCTCTGTGGGGCCAACTGTGCATTTGAGTATTTGAATTCTGTGCAGTGATCGATGGTGAGAAACAGGCTTGTTTTTCTGTTTTTGTTTTTGTTTCATTTTGTACCGTTCTTGAACTATTTTCACATTCAGATGAATATCGTTTTTGAGGTGAGGTCATTATCAAGCCGGTGCACCGCCAGCAAGCGTACACACGCAGGGCTCTCCAGTCATACACACACTGGAGTTGAAGGAATGGAGAGAATGATGGAGAACTAACAAAGGGAACCTCAGACCATCCGCCTCGCTCCCTCCACTGAGGCTGGGAGGCTCAGCGGTGCCCTCTGCTGGCAGGAAGCGTCACTTCAGTCGGCCACTTGTTGCCTTTCCTCCACTCAGTTGGTTTAATTGTGTTCTTATTTATTTATTTTACCATTGATTTCTCTGTTGAGAGCTCTAATCCACAGTGACTGGCTGTCATGGTGTGATGGATGGAACAAAGCCAGTAAGCAAACACAATGCAAGACAAGTGTGACACTCGTGTGTGTGTGTGTGTGTGTGTCTGCGTGAGTCATTATGTGCGTCTGTTTGCTTAGGTGTGCGTCTGTGTTTGTGCGTGTTTACGCTTCCATCTCTATCAAAGTGTGTCTGTGTACAGCTTTGCGACACTGTCTGACCGGGTGTGTACGTTTGTGTGCGTGCTTGTGTGTACACATGACAAGCATGTGGTAGCTACTGAAGAAAAGAGGCAAGAGGCAGGACAATGTGTCATAATTATGCTCCTGGGTGTCACCGTGAAAACAGCGTTAAAGCCAGATGAGGTGGTGTTTACCAATATGAAGAGACAAATAGGACACCATATTGGTGTCAGCTCTCTCACACACACAAACACAGACACACACACACTACTCTCTCTCCTCATCCCTTGTGGCCAAGCTTCCCTTGTCTGTCACTTCCTGTGTGTATTTATGGGTGCGTGCCAGTATGGTAAATGTATACAGTGCCTGCCCCATTTCTTCCCCTTGCTTCAGATATGGGAGAGAGGAATAGTAGGGAGGGTGGCAAACGAGAAAAAGCACCACAATAGATTGAAGCCTGGAAAAGAAGGTCAGTGTATTACTTATCACAGACGGTAGAAAAAGTGCAATGTAAGAACCAGAAACAGAAAAGGAAAAAGAAGAAAACAGATTTTAGGAAGTTAAAAAAAAAAAGTCAAATTCCAAACATATCAGTGTATTTTTGTAAGTACAGACGACTCCTAGAAATCCCATTCATATACTAAACTGCTTTTCCAGTTATGTTATGGTATCTGTCTGAATTTCTCTGAGAAGAATTTGTATAATGAATAGATAAAAAAAGCATTAATTTTTTTTTACATCTGTCCTGAGTGACGAAGACTGTGACTGTCACACCAGAGGTTCATATTCACAGAAGCACTTTAGTTATGCTAATGGAAAGATCAAGATATGTATGTATGCATATGTCTGTGTCGTGTAGATATGTTACTGGTACTTTTAGTAGCATGTTTGAAATGTATTAAATATACGAAAAACAAAATATAATCTAGTTGTATATAGCTGTATATATCTAACATTTTTAGGAGACATGGTTGATACAGGACAAGAAGTGATTAACAGGGTAAAAACCAGAACAGGGTTTTGGGTCAGTAGCATCTTCTTGAATCATAAAAATCAAATGTTCACAAATCCTTTCAAATCAATTTAGGTTTAGGTCTGTACACAAAAAGAAAATAGCTAAAACTCAGAGATTTGAATAGGATCTTAAGTCAGACTACAGTGGTTGAAGAATCTCCACTTTTTAATAGCACTATAATTAATTGCTGTAGCCTGAAGCTACAAAACGAAAAATAAAATTGGGAGTATATTTGAGTTTGACACATTAAATAAGCTGTTGTAGCCCATTTACATTGCACACATAGTTTTCCATACTCTACTTTTTCCAAACTGTTTCATGAATATGAAGTTGATCAGCTAATATTATTGAATTTCATTCTCTATCAAGCCTTTGCTCTTCTGGCCGAGCTCAGACCTCGGCTTACAGAAAGCTGTGAAGGAAAGAAAGGAGTCACATTGATGTTGGAGGATTCTGAGACATTGAGACAGGGAAAACAGGAAAAAGAGGACGGGAGTCTCTAGAGATGGATAGAAGGCGAAGGGAAAGGTGGAAAAGACAAACAGAGAAAAGATTCAATTTCAGACATTACAATTCAGTCAACATTATTCCTCCCCAGGCAGCAATAAGTGCAGGAATGCATTAAAAACACATAAAACATCACAAAGATTGTATTATGCACGCCAAAGGTCAGGTTTATTCCAGATAGTGTGTTTTACTTGTACTATATCATGTCTGCAGTGCAAAATATATAAGTACATAAATGCTGAGAGCAGTGAGCTGACAATAGAAATTAAAAACAAAAAGACTGTGTGTGTGAAGACTGTGAATGAGAGTTGGCAAAATGGGAAGATTGACAAAAGGGGAGAGTGGCTGTGGATAAAAAAACGAGTGTACTTAGCAAAAGGAGACAGGAAAATGCTTGTTAAGAGGATGGAGCGATAAAAAAGGCTGATAAAAGGAGAGAAATATGCTTTAGCTGGAGCCTGTATGAGCGAGAAATTATCTAAAATGATATAAAAGAGCTTTATGCACGCTCGCTTAAAGAAAGGAACGCGCTTAATGTGCAGCACGCACTTTTCCTTCCCTAAATCTCCCCGAGAAAACATTTCCTTAAACGTCCTCCTCTTTTGTCGTTTACTTTCAGCCTCCAAATATCATAAAGGGTGTGTGTGTGTTAAATGGATTTTATCACGTGTCAAGGAGAGTCTGTGTATGTGTGTCTGAGAGTAAAGGAAGTGATGTTTGCTATAAGCACTCAGCCGTCCATGACAGTGAAGTGGTGTAATGTGTTACACTCCATCCAATATCCAATATCACCCTAATTCCACTATCGAGCTACATGGCTGCCAGCTAGTGCCAACTAATACTAGACACACACTCCAGAGGCTGCACTGTAGTTTGGGTTTTTCTATGTTAATGTGAATAAAATGGCCGAACTCCACGTGATTCTTTGTCCAAACACACACATTTTAATTTACAAGTCAACACTATCTTCACCCTTAACTTGTACCGCTCAGCCTTATAAACCGACATTTTTCTAATAAACTGCCAAATAAAGGGCCCACAGGAGACCACTTTTTCAGGGTTATCTATTCCCACAAGGGCACTTTTTTGGCGTCGCAGGATAGTAAAAACCCAGCTCACTCACACTTAACGCAAACATACACAGGCACAGCACAATAAACCAAATTTACGACGCTTCGATTTATGCTGTAGTTCCATGCACAACCACACGCAGCTCCACGCAGGGTCATATTTGTCTTGTATTTCATCTCGTTGCGCTCACCTCCCAGTTTGTAGAGAAGGAGTAGCATAAAATTGAACCATAAAGTGAGTCTCTCTCTCTCTGATGTCATCATACATAGTCATAAATATAGTCGGTTGTAGCTGCACAGGCTGAATTCGACATAAAAGTGTTGTTTGGGTGTCAGGTCGCAGAGGGAATTTGAAGGACAGTCACTGGCTTAAGAGACGCAGCGAAATTCGGAATCGCAGTGAGAGGCGCTGTGAGCTCATCTTCTCCTGTTTAATAACTGCAGGAGTAGTTGTACAGTCAGATCAAACTGTTGCTTCAGTACAAAGCACAGCAGCAAACCAGCATTAGTTCCAAACACTTTCTACAGGTCCATCTTCAAAGGTTTGCCTGCAGTAAATGGCTTGACACAGCTTCTTTGATTACCTGCTGTGGAGCATGGACTCAGCAGACACTATCTGATCATTTGACACAGCGCTTGCGCAAACCATTTTAGTAGAAATTATCAGTCAGATTGATTTCATTTGGGAAGAAAAAATATGGTCCTGTGTAACTTTTTTTGAAGGCATTTTGTTCACAGAGAAACAAACTGACATAAAAGTGGAGTTTTTATAACATGATTTATGCTGTGATGTAGTGGAAAATGGAAAAGTCTGTGCATCATGAGACTAACAACAACCAGTGTAAACAAAAATTCAATTTCTTCTTCCTTCTCCTTAAAACAGCCTATCTTCATATAATGTGCATCCGTTTGATGATACTCGGTATGATCTAGACGACAAATTTACCTCATAAATATTTATGTCAGCCTCACAAGGCAGGTAAACAGCAGTCTGCAAATAAGGAGGATGCTGAGATTAGGTGGGTTTCATTTTGTATCAAATAGCAATGGATCAAAAGCTGAGATGGCTGCCAGAAAAGAGGAAAACACACTGTTGGTCAGTGTTTTAACATGAGAAATAAAGTAATAAGAGGCAAAGTAGGCTACACAGAGACCTTTTCTTTCAGTGTGGTCTTTTCTCTGAGTGAATAGTGCCATTACTTGTAGTTTTAGACAGAGTGAAGCCCTGGGTGGCTCAAAAAACACATATTGTATGAGTGGTAAAAGGGCTGAGAGACAGAGAGCGAGATAGATTTGCACACATCTCGCTTTGGCCTTTAAGAAGCGGAAGCTGTCTCCGGGTTTGTCATTTAGTGATGAGCACGTGAACAGAATAGGGTCGTGGTATAAACAGAATGTTGAGAGAGACGGAGAAGAGGTGGAGGAGGAGAGGAGAGGAGATTGGGGGGGGGGGCTGGTAAAGGGAAGGAAGGAAGGTAAGAAGGGTGGAGAGGAGGATGAAAGGGAAGAAAAGGGCAGGTCTGACTCATCTTTTCAGGGGAGAAGATGAGGACAAGTGGAAGAATGGGTGGTAAACAAAACGGATGGTGTTGATAGGAGGATGGTGAATGGTGCTTCTGGTCATTATATATTACCCCATGGATTCTGTCAGGGCAAGTCAGAAAGAAAGAGAGTGTGTGTGTGTGTGAGATGGTCTGTGAATTAACAGTTCAAAGATTTATCAACAGTATCATCAAGAGACAGATGTGAGTTCACACACTCATATTGAAACAAAAACACCTTCAATTTGTATGACACGCACATAAGCACACAATCTTTCCTACATCCTTTCAGCCACATAGTGTAACCCTCTCTCAATCACAGACGGCCCCTACCTCACACACACACACACACACTCACACACACAATCAAATGAAAGAACACAGCGAGTGTCCCCCAGCTGGACACTGATGAGAGAGAGAGAGAGAGCGTTCGACCTGCTGTGTGAACAGGCAGTATTTCCATACAAATCAATGGAGCGTCAGGCTAAGCTCTGGGACGCATCAGGGGACAAGCCTGGTCACACACGCAATGAAGCTACACACACACACACACACACACACACACACACTCGCCTCATGCCATGCAGGCACAGGAAACTGCAATCGCCTGCCCTGAACTGTATGTGGTACACACACACACACACACACACACACACACACAGTTGGCTGAAGGTAGCACATCTAGAGGATGGGTGAACGGGCAAGGTTACTTTCATAATAAAGTCTGCTGCACTGACTAATTTCTGAAAATCTCAAATTTGTAGAAGAATCTATTTAATAACATGAAAGTGCAGAGATTACTCAGTGATTTTGAAATAGACTATGAAACAGAACTGTGGACATCTCTATCTGAACCTTTGCTCTGTGCTCCAACACCGGCAGAGTTACACTTATTATACACTTATCCTAAACTTATGAAATAGATGTTGAAAAGTTAGTTGTCTAATATCGCTGGCAAGCCTCACTGATACTCTGCTAATTGCTAAGTTGGAGCAAATGGTTGACAATCCGTCACATATCGGTGTAATGTTGGCACACACACTTTTGACTATGTGTACATTGTAATGTGACACACTGTGTACTTCTTTTCATTATGTAATCTAACATGAAAACCTGTGTATAATGTCTATACAGTCCCCTCCAAAAGTATTGGACTGCCGAGGCTAATGTGTTAGTTTTTGCTTTACGCTGAGGTCGTTTGGGTTAAAGATTGACAGTTGATCTTTTAATGTCTTCAGTGTACCACAAAAACAAATAAATTAGCCTTGCCATTCCAATACCTTTGCAGAAGACTGTATGCAATAGATATGTATGTTTTGAGTATGGCCTCATCTCCCCGTCTGATGCTCACTTGGGTTGAACAAGCGCATTATTTTGTTGAGAACCAGCTCGGGCCTTTGATGCAAAATGAGATATGATTCACATTTTAATTTTAAATCTGTCTTCTTCTTCACCATCTTGCTTGCTTGGAGTAGAGTTTTGTGTCACATCATCTTCAAACCACAAATCCAGAGCAAAAACTAGAAACTTTTATCTTCCTTTTTTTTTCGGCCTGAAGATTGTCGAATGTAAAATGACTTTCTGCCAAAATATGGTCTAATGGAAAAGAAAATGCCAAAAAATACTCATCAGTCTAAAAAAAAAAAACACATAATGTTCAAACCCTGCTGCACACCAATTTTATCTGCCATCATCTTTCTTTGTGAAGGGGAACAGGAATTAAGCATCACATTAGAGTAAGCATATTAAAAGGATAAGAGCATCACTACAAGCCTGACAAAATTGTCCAGTGATGAAGAGAGAAAAGGACAGAGAGAGCGCAGAAGATGAAAAAAGGTGAACGACGTACAAATGATGAAGAAGTGGAGGAGGGTGAGGTGAGGTGTGTGTGTGTGTGTAGGGGGGGGGGGGTGCAGAAGGAGAAAGGGAAACAAAATGTACAAAACTGAAGAAGGTTGAATTATCCTGAGTGCCAGGATGAACAAAGATGAGGAGCAGAGAGCCCAAGCGAGGGCCATTCATGGTCTGCTGTTTGGTGAAATGAAAGGACGGAGAAGGAGTGAGATGAAGAATTAGGTGGGGTGATCAAACAAGCGGGCACAGAGGGAAATGAGAAAGAAAGCAGAGACAATTCATTATTAAACTGGGCAGGCTGGACAGCCAGAGTCCAGATGGATGAAGGGAAAAGAAAAAGAGAGTTGGGGGCACAGAGAGAAAGAGAGAAAGATATACAAAATGAAAACAAACAAGCCATCATCCATCCCATCCTGCCGTTGTTGCTCAGTTTCCCTTAAAGGTCGCTGTGCTTTTCTCCCACTAGTGTTGACAGAAGGGAGGGAAGGACAACTACAGAGCGGAGGACGGCGAGGGGGGAAAACGGTGAAGATTTATCTATCGAAGGGAGGATGAGGAGGAGTGGCAGCAGTGGTGCCAGTGGCGCTTCAGAATTCATGATCATCGCCACAGCGACCAGTCACCTGGCAACCGGGTACACAATGGCTACGGTAGCCTTGGCAACAGCGTGGTCTCCATCGGATACAAGGGGAGGACGATGAGGCGGGGAGACCGGGGGAGACAGGTAGACAGATGGAATGATAGGGAGAGAAGTGTGAGATGGAGGGCAGGAGGGTGAGATGGAGCGGTGGGGGGAGGAACAGGAGGAGGAGGAGAAGGAGCAGGTGTAAACAGAGAGCCGGTATATCACACCTCAACAGGTGCAGAGAATGGGCCAAATGTGTGTAAAGACATAATGAGAAATGTAATGAGCTACCGACTAGGAGAATGGCCCACCATATGTGACCCTACAAGAAGGAAGGATGTGTTTGTGGACCTTACGCGTGCGTCTGTGTGGCTGTGTTTAATGAAAGGCAAGTGAAAGCTCGCTCGCTTCTTACAGTATCTCACATGTGCACACGTCTTGCTTTTTCACAGCAATTTCCTTTTTTTTACATTATATGTACGTGTGCGTTCACTGGCCACTGGCTCGTCTCTCGGAAAAAATAAAAACACTGACTAAGGCATCAGGCTGGACTTGGTTTTTCTCTGGGAGAACTTCACATGATTCACATTCAAATCAGATGAAAGCTTATACTGCATATTCATGTGAAACGCCCGCGCGTGTGCACATGCTGCAACGCAACACCAATGTAAAGCACGGTGACTAAACACGCAAGGCAAGTAGAGCGAAACATCATACCTATACAAACACGCTCACACGCACATATGAAACATGTGTCACACTAAATTGATCAAAAACATAGTGGAGCAATACATCACCGCAACACTCTAAATTAGTGAGGTTTTAATTTGACTTTCTGCATGGACATGATTTAATAGTTAACATTTCAGATAAGACTTATTGAGGCCTTGGGCCCCAACATTGCCGAAATGTAGTTATTTTGTGCGTTATGTGTGTTTGGAAGGGCAACTGAGATTGAGTTTGTGTTTGTGTCAGTGTGTGTGTGTGTGTGTGTGTGTGTACTGTAGCACATCCTATAAGCCCATTAGCCCCAGGTTAAGTGATTTACAGCTTCAGCTTTAAGCCCCTCCTGCAATCTCATCCCCAACGCCCCTGTCTATCTGCTCCGTCTATCTGCCTACCTTATCTGGAAGATTACACACACACACACCTGTCAGTCTGCTCGTGTCGACACACATCCACACACAACTCCAAACAGATACAAGCTCACGGGGTACAGAAGCAAATGTAAGACAAGACATTTTCTAATCCCGCACATCATACATGCACACACACACGTTCACATGCAGCTTTTCATTAGGAGGTGTTGTGCTCCTCGAGCCCAACACAAAGGAGGTGTTTCATCTGCTCTGTATGTTTGTTCTCATTGTGGATTCCCTTTGATACATGCGTCCTCATCAATGCATCTAATAGCTCTATACACTCTGTCCCTCTCTGTAATGGTAAGCGTGCGCATGTGTTTCAAAGTATGCATGTGAGAACGACGGAAAAGGGAACGAGCGCGTGTGCACGTTGTGCGCATGATCACCCTAATAAACTTCACAGCTGCTCTCTCACACAGCCACCTTTATGGGAGCGGCGAGCCGCCTCAAACCTCCAAGACAAAAGGAAATGTAGAAAGCAGCTCTAAGGACACATAAAAGCAAGAGAGGGAAGTGCTAAATGATTGCTAGAGCGCCTTCACCCCCCCCTCCTAACCTACCTCCTTTACCTACTGCTCTTCCTCTCCTTCTCCTTCCCCCTGTCTGTCGGCCCTCGTTTTTTATTCTCTTATTTCAAAGGGGACAGAGACAGAAAATGGGAGAAACCAACAGCAGCAAAGCAGCAACTCCACTTACAAACACACAAGCATTACAATGGGGCGGCCGCGGCGTTGCCACGACAACACACGGGGAAGTTGGGGCGGTGGTGGTGGGGTTTATGGCGACAACGAGGCAGAGATTGGAAATGAAAGGAGAAGGTAGAGTAGGTGGCAATAAAGAAAGAAAGAGATGGAGGTTGTTATCTTGGGTGTATTTACCTGTAGCCCTCGTGGCTGTTTGGCAGAAACGTCTTTCCGTCTCACCGCTGATCTGCTGTGTCAGTCAGCGAGTCGATGGGTTCATCACGCCGCATGTTATCATATGGGAGAGACAGCAGGTAGAGAGCGAGCTCCCTGCTTGGAAGTACGGCTCACATCTGCATTCAGGAGGTATAAACACCACCTGAGCTTCGGTTTTTACTATACCTGTGGTGATATTTTTAGTTCAAATAAGAAACGTCGTTATGCATGCGTGTCACTGTGCCAGAGCTACTTGTTGGAGTTTAGTTTAGACACTGCGATGTTTCCCAGAAAATCATTTAATGCGGAATGAATACTAATGCCGAATGGAAAAATAGAGGTTACGATTTTGGCTCCTGTCTTTGTTGTTTTGTGGAGCCTTTGCTTAAATAACTCACTGATATCAGTTTCAACATTTTTCAAGCTTGAAGTTTCTTATTAGCAATCGCCATGCCACAGTGCTTCAGAGAATTCACTATGTAGTTTTTTCCATTTGAACATTAGATATATCCCTCAACATCTGCATGTGATTCAGTGTAAAAATGTGATCAGGGACAGCAGATGTGTGCAGTTCTTCTGTGCTGAAAAGGCTTCAGTGCATTTTGTCGTTTCTAGTCCAGAATTGTAGGAATTTGATCAGATAAGTTTTGTCCTTTTTTTTCCTCTGTTAAAGGTATTTTGGGAGACGTCTTTCCTCATCTTATACGAGAGGTCAGGGTTTTTTATTGTCCTCGTACTCGTATGATTGTAAAACCGCTTGAAGTCACTTGAAGTTCACTAATGTTATCCACCCCATAATTACAATGTGTAGACATTTCAGAAAACAGTAAATTATTTGTTTGGTGATAAGGTTTGTCGTTACAGCAGCAAGCTTCCAGCATCATGCCGTCTGCTGTGTTACCATTTGTATTGCGCTGTGTGTCATGACTGTCTCAATGCCCACACACAACATTTCCCAAAAATACTGGATGCCTTCTGGCTAATTTGGCTGAAGGTGAAAGCCAAAGCGAGTGCCATGTGTTGCAACCTGTTACCTTTGTTTCTCAACACTGTGTGGCTGCGGAGCTTTAGCTGCTGATGATGATGATGTCAATCAGTAGTGTAATGTGGAGTCCGTAGGTGGAGAATCTGAGTCATGGGTGTCTCTTGTTCTTCCTCTTGGTAGCAGACAGGGGAGTCGAGAGCAGGAAAGGATCCAGCAAGATAGAGGAAGAATGTAAAACGTGTGGATCATGTCTGGTGCAGGCATAGATACATACTGTATGTACATACACAATGAGGGGCCGATTGGTTTACAGCCAAATTTAGTTACATTTGAATGTTTCGACGTTGTGTAACTGTAATGAACAGTTAAACGTGTCACACAGGTACGAAAAAAAAAAAAGATCGAAGGAAGGTTAAAGGATAGAAGATATGATTACAAAATAATTACTGAAACTGTCATGCATCACATGTGACCACGCTCATTTCTAATTTTGTTAGTTTTTAATTACAGCCTACTTCCACTCATTAATTTGATCAACTGAGGTTTGGAGAAGCATAACATGATAAGATCATAATATAATTCTGTTGAAAATCAATATATTTTTTGGGAGAATTGAGTTCTGTCAGGAAAGAGCTATGTAAACGGAGCTTTGGTAGGTTTATTCACGCAGGTCACAGAAGCTGACACAAAGCACAGTCTGGGTACTAGTCTGCACCAATCACAAGCACTGACACATAAAGTACAAATAAACCACAGCTCAGACTGTAGCTGTACAAATCTGAGCCTCTGACATAGAAAACAGGTAGCAGCAGCTCACGGCTGAATGCAAAAGGATTTAGGGTCTTGCCAGTTTGAAGTATAGATGTCTTCCCAAGAACGTCTGCGGAGGTGGACAGGCCACGCTGTGATGCCTATTGACAGTCTGTGCATGGATCAGATGCCCTAGGCTGTGTAGACGCAGCCACTGGAGTCAATGAAAGGAGGAGGGAGAGGGGAAGGATGGAGTTTGTGCAGTAAGAAGCATAGAAGGAAGGTGGCGTTAAAGCGAGAGGGAGAAACCGAGTGCAGAACGGCATAAACGCACAGCAAACACTGCCACTCATGCAGGCTTAGAGAAATGATTCGGATGGGGAGTTGGAGAGTGAGACGGAGTGGAGTGCAGGAGGAGGCAGATGGAGCTGGTTAAATCCTTGTCCTGAGTATTGTACCAATTGTGGCAGAGAGGCAGACACAATAGCTGAGCGGTCTCCTGTCGCTTCCATAAACAAGATAAATTGATGGGTCTCCCCCGCCCACTAACATCCAGTTTGTTTTTATTGCCTTCCAAGAGAACGAAATAGAAACCTACTCTGGTAAAACAAAAAGAAAAACCTCCGCTAAATATTCCTTTTCCACTCTCGAAGGCTTTCTCAATAGCATCATGGATGAGTGGCAGCATTTGATGCCATTGTCTCATATGAGTAGCTTTGGCTTGTATTAGGAAGAGGCTCTTTTAGTCTGTCTCCCATGTTTCGGAGAACAAACTAAAAGGGATGTAATTCAATCAGTTACATTTAAAAAGCTGCCTCTTTACAATATGATTTGATTATAGCTTTCTTGGCTGTAGATAGACAAAACATCATGGAACATAACCAGTATTGATTCCGAGAACATTTCCTCATCTTTGACAACCCCAGGGATGTTTTCTCTAAATAACACTTTATTATGAATGACAGTTATGTTTTTCACAGACATGGCAGGCTTGGAAGAACAAAACGCTAAATATTCAAAATGGGATTTGTCAGTCAGTAAGCAGATATGTTACAGAATCCCAGTGCTCACAGAATGTATTTTAATGGAAGAAACAGGAAAGAGAAACACATTTAAACAAACTGGGATTTTGTTGAACCCCTGTTTCCAAGACATTGATTTCAAGATATGTTAATTTGATCCAAGTAAAACTCTTAAGAGAAATCTGAAACAAAAGTGAAACAGTCTCATCTGAACATTAGATGACCTTTAGAGTCTGACATTTCTGTGGTGAGAAATCAAAAAGGAAAAACATGTTTATTAAAGTTGCTCTCTGCCTCCTGTGGTATTTATTCTGTGCTTGTCTGCTTGTTGATGCAGTGTTGTTATCGGTGATCTATGCCGCCTTCAGTGGAGTCGGTGATTTACTATGAGCTCTGACTCTGACACGGGCCGGGGAGGGGTGGGCCACGTTTAATGACTGGCTGACCACCATTCGTCTTCCCACCCAATGAATGACGCAATTTGGGCATTTTTTTTTTATCCAATCAATTCAGGTCTGTGCGTCATGTTGGGATGTGAATGATGCTGAAAACCTGGTTCGAATAGGCTCTTTACAAACAAGTTACAAGGAAGTTCTGAGACCATCTGGACAACACATACAGTCAGTAATGCAAAACATATGGAACTCATACTGAAACAAATCCAAAACAATACACCTGGATGCTGTATAGCTGCACTTCCCTTGTGTTGTTTAACTGTTATTTGGATACTTTTCTATAATGAATTCCTTTGTAAAGCTCTTTTTAGGCATGCTATGATATTGGTGTCTGGTAAAGTTATCACTTTTTAATATTCAGAAACAGGTGTTTGAAGTCTTTTTGTTCTCATATTTAACTTTGTGATGCTGTAGCCTTAACATTAATTTGAGTCACTTTATTATTTCCAACCCTTAATATGCTTTTTCAGACATGAGACTAATGAAAGTCTCAAATTCACTTATACTACTTAAAAGCCAAGAGGGGAAACCGCTGGTGGGGCTCGGTGGATGTATGTAACACTTGAGCCCTCAGGCGGCATCATGTGAACAACTGTCCTGCTCATGTGATGAATACAGACACATGGGTTTGGAAGGACTTTGGAAAGTCATTGTCACTTAAACCAATTTGCCGCTGCACTCGAAAATGTATCCTGACACCAGGAGGAAGCCATACATTAATTCTGAGTCCACATTTTAGCTCGTTTTTGGTACAAACTATCAGGTTCTCTGTGCAGTTGACTGGCCTGTCTGCATTTCAGATCTGTCTCCCATACATAAAAAGAAATTTAAACTGTTCTGATAATGAGGTTTGTATTGTTTTAAGCAAAAACACCCGACATTTTTTGGTTCCTAGTTCTCAAAGGTGAGGTGTGCTTTTGGCATCCTGCACTGCAAATTTCCGTTGCTAAAGTTTCCCTGAATGCACTAACTGGAAGACTTAAAAAGCAAACCTGCTCACTGCTGCATTAGTAGAGGTGTGGGAAATCAATCTTGGTCAGCACTGAAGTTAAATATATGTGATTTGTGCTTAATGGACTAAAATGTGCAAAACTGCCAGTACGGTCTTTTAAGCTAATAACCCTGCTGAGAGGCATCCTTGTCAATCTCAAGCCCATAATCCATCTGTGTGCTTTGAATAGCTTCTATATTATTCATGGAAAAGTTTCCCTGTTTCTTTAATGTAATTTATTTTTGTCATTTGCTGCGAGTTTCTAGATACAGTAAAACAACTTGTGCTTCTTTAACGTGTATGTTTTTATTGAAGGTATATTGAAGATAATCTTTTTAAAAAGTGACACATGAACATGGCTATTTGTCAAAGTAACTAGTAATAAAGACGTTCTCCATTGTGTTTTGCTCTACACAATGACTTTTAACATTTGCTAAGTCACACCCAGGCTTGTTGCCCGGTGCCCTTGCTTCAGAAAGTAATCCTTCCCTTCAAAGTCAAGCATTTACCAGAGAAGCACATGGTCAGAATTGTAAATAAATCATCAAGTTGGGCCCAGACGTCCCACCAGCAGGAAGCCACACACATCTAGCAGTCAGTGATTGGTGTGTGTCTAAGCCTGGCTCCTATAGAGGAGGTAAGCAGGCTACTGATGAATGAGAGTCTGTGGTGTAATGAAGTGTGTTTATTACTGGATGATCATTGCTTAACGGACACCTCTCCCCTGGCAATATCCTAAGAGCATATTACCCCAGACAGAAAGACTGAAGAGAAGCAGGAGGGAGAGACTAATTTAAGGAATTGGGAGAAAAGATGTGATGGCAGAAAAGGTGAAAAAATAAAGAAGAAATGTCAAAGGAAGGCGAGGAAATAAATGTGGAAAAATAATGATCCTGTTTAGGCAATACAACACACACATATGTATTTATGTAAGGAGTGTACATAAATGTCTAAAATACAGAATTAATATTGCAAGTTTTAATAGAACTGCAGAAATATATATATAAGTATTGCAATACTCAGAATATAATATAACTTAGTATTACACCTTGTCAGACATTACACGCTTGCAAGTACACACACAAACACGCTCTGTCAGCTCGTCACTTTTAGTTTTCGTTGTTGGTTTATGTACGAGCAGTTCTGGGAGTTCCTCTCAAGGTCATCTTAATAGACTTTTTCTTTCTCACACATACTCACTCACACAACCATATATTACCCCCAGTACCATAAATCATGATCACGCACTCGCACATCCATCACTGTGAGCAAGTCAGAATGACAAATAATACCTCCAACAATAGGTCCTATTCATCAATATGGCCATATGTTTTTCAATGGTGAAAAATGCTGAAATAATGGAGCAAAACGTATTCAAAACAAATATGCATAACTTCATCACAGCCCTAATTGAAGCTGAATGTTTCTGGCAAGGGGGAAACCATAAAATGTGTATTTCATATAGCTGCAGAATGTTCAGTGATATATATACAAACAAATAAAACAAATCTACACTGAGAGTTGGAGGATGTTATGTAAGACACAGAGAGCTGCTACACATCAGTGCTTTCTACAGGGAATACAAGGTTTGTGTAGGACGCGCTCCTAAGAGGATAGTTCAGTGCACGATGGGTTTCAGTGGTGTAGTTTTTACTACTTATTAATGGAAATAATAGTATTGTTCTTCATTGCTGTGATCTGGGCAAGCAGCAACTAGCAGCTTGCTAAAAAGATAATTAATATCAAAAAGATAAAGATGATTTAAAATTTAAAATAATATATATATATATATATATATATATATATATATATATATATATAAATACATAAAACTACAGTACGGACTGTTCCTTTTGCAGTACAGGTATTATCCCAACTATATTGCATGAATCTGAAGCTCTTGAAATTAACTGCACAAACTGACCAATGTGAATTTATCTCTATCTAAATGTGCAGTGTGTATTGCTGTGTTTATTTCTACTGCTGTAATTTATTTATGTTCAAATATTTTATTTCACAGCTGGACATTATGGGCCAGAGCAGCTCATTTTTCGGTTTGTCTCACTTAACATCTCCTAACATTGCATTTACATGTGGTCTACTAATTAGCAGCAGCGTCATTCTTTTCCTTTCAAAGACTGCGTTGTATGTTTATGCATAGAGAAGCAATTTTATACTGATATGGAGCCAGGCAGCTGGAGAAGATGCTGGCTGTCTTCCCCTAATTACAAGGCTGCAGCAGAGTGTCTGCAGTAAAAAAGGAGGTGAAAACAAACCCAGCGGCTTCAGGCAGCAGCTCTGATTTGTCCTCTGCATGTCAGTGAGAGCTGCAGCAGCAGCAGAGGCTTTACTGCTGTGCTGTGGCTGAGTGCCTGTTTGATGAAAGGAGTTATTATGCAGTGAACCGGGCAGAGCTGGGATCATCTCTGCATGGGCATTATTGCAACATTTTAAATCATTCTATTAGTTCGTATCAGCAACACATATGTTCAAGTGCAGCCAAGTGTCTTTACTTTAAACTATGTATATAGCATTTCTGCTCTTTTGCTGTGTTCTGCTGATCTTGTACTGTTCAAGCTCTCTGTGATTACAGCTCCATATTGTCTGTATTATTTCCCCACACACCTCCTGAGTTCCATGAGCTGTCATACTTATTTGATGCTCTCAGTTCTGAGGGACAGTATCTGCTCTGTGACATTAAGCATTTTTAACTCTGGCTGTCCTGCCCAACATACTCGACTCACACCTGAATCCAGGCCAGAAGACAATTTGATCTGGACCCAACCCTTCACAAAACTTTAATACAACTCTGGATGGTTTACAAATACCATCTGAGCACAGACATATGTTCAGTACACACAGTTCTTTGTTTTTGAAACTGAAATACTGAATACTTATTGATGCGTTTTTTTTTATTTTAAAATTCAAATTTTAATTAAAATTGACAGTTAATTACCATATTTGAAAAGTTGTTATTAAAAGTTAAAAGTTGATATTGAACACATGAACACGTTCACAGACACCATATTTGTTTTCCACCTTTTCTGATCTCACACTACAACATCACCTGGTTATGATTAGACTCTCACAGCTGTTTGTTAAAGTTAATGAAAGAAACAGTGTGTTTTCAGGTTCACAGTGACTTCAGATTAAATTATAGTGTGTCACTTCAGAGCATTTTTTCATAGATAGATGTGCAGGGGGAGGCTCAGGCCCTTTTCCCCACTTAATCAAAAGTGCGTCTTTTAACACTGATAAACTCCAACACATAGTTTTTATTAGTGATGTCTTGGCTCCCTGGTATGAAGTATAAACATTTGTATAAATTCAGTACTGTAAGGTACAAGAAGGTGAATGATGTCACATTACAACAGTCAAAAGTGAACTCATCAACATTTATCGATGTCCAACAAATAAACAATGCTCGGTTATTTCTTAAGGTCAAAATAAAACGGCAGTGGGTTAAATCAATAGTTGATTATTTGCGAATCTGAATTTGAAACAGTCAACATCCACCAGGGACATAATGTTAAGTATATGTATATATTAACTTTGCAGCTCCAAGATACCAGACATGTCCGTTGTTTACATTAATCTGGCAGCCATTTAAGGATTTGGTTTGATCTGAATGAACCAGAGTCACAAATTTATTTGCTTTTTAAAAAAAACGTGCATTACGTCAACTGGTGACAAAAACACTGGAGGCTGTTCACTTACATTAGACGGCTGATAACTGGTAAATGAGAAATATATGATATTATAAAAATAATTAAAAAAAATTACTGTTTTGCAATAAGATTAGCTTTAGATTAGATTAGATTTCTTTGTGTATTTTCAGTCAAATCACTTTCGGGACTCATTCTTCTTACGCAAAATTAACATGTAATCTGCTAATTATTGTATTTCACTGTATTTATTATTATTGTATTTCAATATTTTGTGGTGCATTAACTCAATTCCCTTTGTTAAAGTGTCAATGAAACCACTGTTTTCATCTACTAACTTTGAGTTTGCTTGTAAACAGAATAACATTGTGTCATTGAGATCTAAAGCTGATTTAAATCTAAATCTAACGTATTTTATATAAAAATATAACAAAGTGCTGCTCAAGGTCAAAAACTACACTGAAAACTGTCATTTTTATAGGTTCATAAAAGAAAGTAAAAAATGGAACCGAGTCACAGGAGCAAAACATATTTACACACAGTGTGTGAAAGTAACTGATTTACTACTTACTACAATAATTTTGAGGTACTTTACATCCATACTCTACTACAAATATTGTACTTCACTGTACTGCAGTAATTTAATAACATGGTAAAATTTGTTGGGTAGGATTAATAATACTGAATTTAATAAAAAAATAGGTTATTGTGTATTACTATTAGTGGTCGAGGTATTCAGATCTTAGTAGAAATACTACAATGTAAAATAATTCAAATTATGCACAAGTCTTAGTATTTCTGTGCATTTTCATGTTGTACTTGAAGCTAATGATTAAAAATCTAATCAAATAAATAAATCAAAAACAAACAAATCTATTTGTGTAAAGAAGTATTTCTAAACTGTGGTATTGCTTTTTATGAGGTAAAAAATCCAGTACTAATCCAGTATATCAAGTAGTTCTTGTTCACATAGTATTATCAAACATAGCTGTATGAAAATATTGCTGGCTTTAAAAAACAATTCAGGCTTTGCGTTTTCAAGCTTCACTCTCATTGGCTCTGCCTCAAAGTGCTGTGGAACATCTGCATCTGCTCTTATTTATCGCCCTCCTCACCGTCGCTGTCCTCTAGCAGACGGGACTGCAGAGCCAGCCGCTGAGACACGGCTGTCACCATGGCAGCGCCCTTCCCGCTGCCGTCCTCCGAGACCAGGAAAGTGATGTCACACTCGGGAGCGAGGAGGTGCACCGTCGCCTGGAGCTTCTGGCTGAAACTACAGAAGCGGAGGGGGGCGGGTGAGATGGTAAATGAGGAGGGTAGGAGAAAAACAAACAATGGATAATAAATATTTCAACAGGACATCACACACATCTTGAGAAAGACACACATAACACTGAAATCACACAGAGATGCGTGTCTTTTTGTGATTAGTATTATTAAAGGAAGAAATGCTCCTTGATGTTCTGCATGATTTGGGGGTTTTGGATGCAGAGATATGGTGGCCCTGAGATGTCAAAGCACTGCAACTTTTCAGTGAACAGGTCCCATATTTTTCCAAACAATTCCCCCCAAATTTTCTTTACATGTCACATAGTAAACTGGTATTTTGTTTATATATCAACAAAATACAATCATATCAAATAAAACACAATTCATGTACTCATACACATATTTCTCCAAACTCCAACAAACTGAACATGTGAAATAATAAAAAAAAATATATATAATAAAAAAAATTCTTACTTATGAATTTTAGATGGATATCGATGTCTACTGCATAATTTCCATTTTTGTCGTAATAAACTCAAATATAGCTGATACTTATTAACTGTAGCAATGCCTACGTTTTCCACGAAATGTATCAATTGTGCATGCTGTTTATTCCTAATAACTAACAACTAAAATCAAGATATATTTTAGGGAATTATGAAAAACATTAGCAGTAAATTTTATCTAGAAAATACTAGACCTGTAAAATAAATGGTAACTCTGTGGGCCACTATACATAGAGTACACTCACCAGCTTCCTTCTCCAGTCAAGACTCTTAATTTCCTGCTCACGTAAGTAGGATAAAATAAAATAATCCTATAACTTTCCGGCACTTTCAAAATGAGACTGAAATGAGTAAATCACACTTTGATAATAAAATGAATCTGCTGCTCCTTCTCCACTGATTGTCTGCGGGAAAATGCTTTTTGGCTCAGTGTCACATGATGAATGTAAAAGATGTACTTGTGGCTTATTGACCCCTGAAAATTGCTTCACAGCACAGTGCTGGTTTTGTGGGCTTGGCCTGGACAGACTGTGTTTGATGGAAATGTTAACAAGCTGTTTGGGTATTGTGTATTACGTGTATTTTGTATTTGTGCTGGTGTGGATCTTTTTCTGGTTGTGATTCTTTATTTTCCTTATGAAGGGAGAGGAATTGCAACAAGACAAAACAGGTTTCCTCTTGCAGTAATACAGTTTTTTAAACTTGAGTAAAAGCAATTCATTGTTGTTTTAGTGTTGAAACCATTTAACCATTACATGCCTTCTAATTCCCTTGCAATGTTGCCTTGTTAGATAGTACTACCAGTATGTCATCATGGGAGAAGAAAAATAAATACTTACTTCGGGTGTTTTCTGTAGACCGTCCCATCCACCCCCACAGTAGTCTTCAGGTGGTCCAGACCGCGGTTCACACGAATGCGGTTGGCAATTGCAGCCAGGGCAGCGGCGCAGAGACGGGCAGACCGAGAAGACGCAGTGTGGCAGATCAGACGAACCACGTGGACGTCAACCAGACCCCATTTCAGACCCAACTCTGTCAGAATATTCTGGGCGTTTTCCAGACCTGTCTCCGGCCTGAACCAGAGACAAAGATAGGAAATAAAACTATTAGATTTCAGTTCTTTTCTTTATACTATAATGTGAGTGTACTTTTTTTCATATAGTTGACGACAAAATGTATATCCTGTGAAGAAACACATAGCAGAATGATAAACTGCGTGAATTAGCTTTATGGTTAATTCACAGACACATAAGCTTTTCATTTAGTGCCAGGCAGGTTTGGACAGATTCTTCCCTTAATAAGTGAAATCTTCATTTTAAAACTGAATTTTGTATTTACACAGTTCATCTTTGTGTTATATTAGATTTAGTTTAATTAATCATTTAAGTGTGACAAATATGCAAAGAAAAAATCAGGAACAGGGCAAATACTTTTTCACAGCAGAGTTAGTAAATCAGTTCTGTCTGATGTGATAATTAAATAAAAGACGCTCACTCCTCAATATCAGAGATGAACTTTGTCTCGAATCTGCCTGGGCTCAGCAGTGCCTCCGATGTCTGTCCTTCAAACAGCAGCTTGTCCTCCGTCAGCCTCACCAGCAGCAGTCGGACGATTTCTCCCAAATACATGCCGCTGATCATCTTTTCAAAGCTACAAGAGAAAACAAGCACAATGATAAACAGGTCTGTTAAAATGTGAAAATGTCTGTCAGCTTGCTTTTGAAAATCTGCTGCCCCCTAGTGGCCAAGAATCAATTAATGCAGCTTTAAGTTTCTCAGAGAGAAATGTGGTTACACAAATCAGGTTACATGTCAAACACAGGTCTAAAAGTTATCAGCAACTTATGAGCTACAGATACATGAAAGTATAATCAAAAGTGTTTTTCTTTTTATTACAGATTATTTAGATTTTAATTAAAAAAAATGTTTAAAATTTAATTTAACATTTTCTTTCACCATTTACCATTGAAGCAAAAAGAAAAGAATTGAGAATATTTCTGGATACCAACAATCAATATTTTTCAGAAGACCCTCAATACCTCTTTTAAAATACCAATTCATTGTAAAATCCTGCTGCTTCTGAAACAAATACGTGTCCAGAAAATTATTTTTTTTTTTGTTTTTAACACAAATGTTAATGAAACATTTTTTCCAGTCTGCTGTATCCCAAAAAATGAGCTAATTATAATGTAAGCCAATACAAATGAACAAAAAATATGTACAAAATACATAAAATACGTACATGTGGACACCAGCGTTAATGGAAGTCTTGTCCACCACCACATCAAACTCAGTCTGGATGTCTTTCAGAGAGCCGTCGTCTCCGAAGCCGCCCCACTCTGTGTTGATGCACATGCGCCCGTCCATGCCCTCCACACGTTCCACGTTCTTCATCTCCTCCATGTAGCAGGCGTTGGTTCCTGTACCTGTAGAGTAAGGTGTGAGGACTGTGATCCGGGTCACCGGTCCAACTTTAAAATGATGAAATGTTTTGTCTCCTTGTGGTCGTTTTTGTTTGTTTGTAGACATTTGATGGTTTTTCCATTAAGAAATGTCAACAGTCACTTCCTACAGAGATTTTGGATCAAATCTATCCAGGACACCAACAAGTCACCTACGACTGTCTGACACAACCAGATTTCAGGGAGACCACCCTTCTGGCCCAGACATTATATACGGTATTTACAAAAAAAGCAGATATTCCTTCTAAAGTATGAATGGGCAGCAGAATCACGTTCATATCTAAATTATCTAAAGAGGTATAAAGCTCTTTATTCATTAACATTATTGTTACCGATGATCATGCCGATCTCACAGCTTTGGTCCTTGTAGCCGCAGCTCATCATTGTGCCCACCGTGTCATTCACCATAGCAACTGAGCCTATATCATAGTCCTGCAGAGAGAGAGGGATATTACACAGATGTTTACGTCCTGCCTACAGCTTTTTTTGTTCCACAAAAGGTTCCTGGTTCAGTGGAATCACAGGTTTTGTATATTGATCTGCAAGTGTTGATCTGCTGAGTAACTAAAACTCTCAGATAAAACATGCTTGTTCAGAAAAGCATCGGATCCTCACAATTAAGCTAAAAAATGATTCACTGACTAATTGCTGCGACTCTCCACAAGACATTTTCAATCCTATGCTTAACTTCTTTCTTGTTGTTTTCTGTTTTTACTGACCCCTCTCTTGTGAATGGCATCTTTCAGTAACTTCACGACGTCTTTTCCCTCCACTCCGGAGCAGTTGAAGCCTTTGGTCCAGCGAATCAGGAAACTCTGCGAAGACAGAATAGATGTAACACAAATAACAAAAGCATGGACAAACGCTGGCACCAGACGAGTTGCTGGACAGGTGGACTGAACTATACGTGTTACATGTTCTACAAATAAAAATGTCTCATAAAACGTATGCAGCATTTAAGTGACTATGGGAAACTACAGTTCTTGGCATTCATTTAAATTTAAAAAGTGAAATGTTTCATGTGACAGTGTTGTTGATTGTATTAGATTCCAGCCTGACACACACAGACTCTACAGCTTTTATAAAAGTGAATTGTTAGGTGTGTGTGTGAGTGAGAGAGAGAGAGAGGGAGAGAGACCTTGTCGATTTCTTTCTGTTCGCAGGGGAAGGAGAAAGTGAAGCCCAGAGGAAGAATTTGTCCCTTCAGGTTCTGAGACTCGAGGAAATTACCGAGACAATCTGCAATGTGGTCGAACAACTGGTCAAAGAGAGAGACAGACACGTGTCAGCCATGGAAACCAGTCAGACTTGTGAATTTAAGTTCTAAACTACTTTATGATGTTCCTGTGATATGATGTGGAACCTGAAGGCTATTTGACTTCACTGAGTCCAGCTATGGGCATTCTGGACAACCAGTACCACAAAGTAGGCTAACAACTAGTTCTTTGAAGCCTGGGTTTTCTTAAGTGACTAAGAGCATGATCATGTGGAAGAACCGTAAACAAAATCACCAGAACCATGAATGATGTGCATAATATGATGAGATAAAACAGTGATGCCTGCAGGTAAATTTGGTTTAAACAAACAGGAAAACGAACACTAAATAAACTGGAACAGATCATCTGCCTCCCTAACATCCTGCTCTGTTACACCAACCGTCCTCCTTCACTACATCCATGAACCTCCTCTGAGGTCTTCCTCTTTTCCTCCTGCCTGGCAGCTCCATACTCAGCATCCTTTGTCCAATATATTCACTACTATCCTATCTCTTTTTACATTTTCATCTTTGATTTTCATACTGTAGCACGTTCTGTATTTATACTTCTACTGTTTCTGCTGTGTCACCTGTTCTCCAGATCCCAGCATGATTTCCTGAGGAATGGCGCAGATCTGGCTGTCCATCTTCAGCATTTTCTGCTCCTCCTCCACCACTCGGACATGAAGCACACGGAAGTTTGTTCCACCGAGATCCAAGGCCAGGAAGTCGCCTTTCTCTGCCAGGAGGAACGGTGCAGCGGTTAATGCAGGTTCTTATTGCATTTAAATCAACAGGATAGCAAAGAACAAACTACAATAACACTGGTTACTAAAAACAGAAATGTCTGCATTGTTTATAACCAACTACTTAATATTAGTTTGTTTCTTTTATACATAAGATGATTTATAATTGTAGGACAATATTGCTGATGTGTAATCACCAGACTTACTTTAAGGAGTCGAGTCAAAACAGATGAAAAGGTATTTGAAGGTTAAAAAGTTCAATAAAATTCATAGCTGATATTTCACAGTATAAGTAAATTATAAATGTAGTTACCCGTCCCGTCTGGTGTAGCCCTGACAAACGAGGGTAGCATCTTGACAGGCGCCTTGTGATGTGTGTGTTTCCCCAAACCTCGGGTCATATCCTTCTCCAGTCGAGCAGAGACCTCCTGCAGCTTCTCGAGCGAGAGATGGAAACACTCCAGGTGCTTCTGCACCTGCAGAGACAGATTCACAAAAATACTAATCAATGTGTGTTTTATTTAAAATTTAATTGTACAAAAAGATCAATGCATTTGTACAATCAGAGCGAATGATCACGTATGTTAGCTTATCGCCTTTGTAAACACATTTCCACACACAAATATTAATATTATTATTCAAACACATTAAAGCAAACATGAAGTGATCTATAAGAGAAAACCGTAAAACATATTTCACGTTTTTATCCACAAGATGGCAGCGTTCCCTGCAAATCTGCAGCTCACAGCTAAAGTGAGAGAATAGAAACAGTTTTATTTTCCAAACTGTCTCAGAGAATTTTAGTCTGAGCTACAGTCAGATTCAGGTTGAAGGATACACAATAAAACTTCGTTCTGTTTCAGTAAATAACTACACAAAATAATTCAGAATAAAGTAGAAAAGAAAGAAAACAACAAAAGTACATACGAAAGATTTTTCTGCAGACAGCCTGTCTTTATAAGGTCATTTTGCATCTCTGTGTCCACCATTTACTGTTGACTACAAAGAGACAGATTCATATCCGGGCCCTCATGAATCCAAACATCTGAAACAAAATCCTCCTGAGCCCCTCCAAACACACCTGGTCTAAACACACCCTGAAAGGTGTCTGAACAGGGTGTGTGTGTCTGAGAATTTAGGGACATACTGTGCAGTCATGTTTCATACATAGACTGAATGTGTCTGAGGTGTGTTGTGAATATTTTCCTTGACAGCGTGGTCCCGTTTCTCATAAAGTCCTTTTTTAAAATTCAATAATAGTTATTAGGTAATAATACTCACTGACTTTAAACTTTTCTCCTAATAATTTCTTATAAATCTCTTGAAAACTCTGTTCTCTGCTCTGTTGTCTATTCTGCCTTTCCTGTCTCTGTATCAAGTCCAGATCAGGAACAGGATCAGGATCAGGAACAGGATCAGGACTCCTGTCTGTTTGCAGACACTAACATGAGGTGTGTTTTCATCTGTTTTATGACTTGTAGTAATTTTTCACAGGTGTTGTTTGCTCCTTTTCTCTCTGAGACATTTAAGTCTTTGTTCTCCTCCATCTTTCTCAGCCTCATTTTATTTTCTCCTTGTTTCAGGATCTCACGTCCCGACAGGTTCGTTCCTGCTTTAGTCGAGGTGTGACTGACGTTAATTCTCCATCGTGACACTCATCTGTATTTTGCAATGACCGGGATTCAGGGCTGGTAATTAAATATTCACTGTGCTCTTCATCGTTCTGGACGATGTCTATAATTCCCTTGAATTATCAGCAGAGGAAGCATAAAGAAAAAAAAAGACAAAGCCTCAACATGGGAGGTGTTAAAATTTGGTATCTTCAAGGATTGTGTGCCTGCATGAGTCAACTAAAACAAACTAATATAAAATCTGTGATTTCCTAATCAGAGAACCTCCACTTCCTTAAACCGCATTTCCAATTAAGTGGTGTAAGACGTAACATGGTAACAGAAAGTTATGAATGTCACTGACAATCACAGAAATAGTGAACTTCCCCTTTATTTGTCTGCTGCTACAAGAAATTTGAAAGTAAAACGCACCCACCAGGGTTTTAACAGGTGCTAACAAACCACATTACAGCAGTTCTAGCATCTTTGCACAGTTACCAGTTAATTTATTTGAATATTTAAAAATTACTGTTAAAATCAAGATATGGCTCATCCCAAGCTCCATTTCAGTCTTTTCCCTACGGTCCACAAATCTGGTTTATAATCTGCATGTATGAACGTATCTAATAATGTTTTACACCACCAGTTACATTTCTTTTCTGTTTTATGGTGTGTTTTGCTTTTCTTCTTTGACCTGTTCTTCTGTTTTATTCAAGGTTTCTTTAGCAGCGTCTCTTCTTTCAGATTTTATACTAAGTCTAAGGAAAACAAGCTTTTGCTTTTTTGTCTTTCTCAGCTCGTGTACCTTGGTGAGCGTGTCTGGGGGGATAGCGTCCAGATGCAGGGATGAGATGTCCTCACTCATTTTAGCCTTCTTTAAAATCACTGTGCTGTTCTGGCCGTTGGACACTGTGTTACTCATCTGGAAAGAAGAGGGTTAAAGGGTCAAGACAAAAAAGGAAGAAGTCCAGTTGGACTTCACCTGGTTGACTGAGAATCTGTCACACGATGCTCCTCATTTTTAAATACGACCAAAAAGCAAATCAAACATTTGACTTGGTAATAGATGCAACATGTATTTGGTGCAGCTTTACTTGTACTGTAGCTGTACAGTATGCTAATGCTAATGTTCACCATGTTATGTTAGCATGCTAACGTCTTCTACTCTAAATTTACCTTAAAGTACATTTAAAGCTTATTAGATTTTGGAGCTATTTACTCACAAGGTTATGAAATGGAGAGCATGACTACTGAAGATGTAAGTTTAATGCTTCCTAAATATGTGCACAAGGGAAGAAAACAGGCTGAGAAACGTGTGTGTGGTGAATAAGAAGAGAAACTGGTGGCCACTGTTTTCACTGACACAGAGGCTGTGAAAGACATGAATACTAGGTTCTTTGTGGTTGTTTGTTTGCAGCAGAGTTAAATCAAATCACCTTTTATTGTCAGTGAATGTGAATCGAAATGCTGTTCCTCTGTCATCTTCATAATAGGTATAAAATATGAAAAGTATAAAAATTATAAAAGATAAATAACTATAAAACAGAGCTTAAAATGTAAAGCTATGGACAATGTGCAATAGTCAGAGGAAAGAAAAAAAAGGAAACAGAAAAAGTGACATCCTGTCAAATGTGGAGATGTAAACCATTGGTTTTGTTATTAGACAGAGAACATGTGCATGACTCAGTGAGTTTCTGTACTGCAGTCATCGAATATCTCCTCGTAACCTCACAAACCTCTGTAGCTCACCTACATTAAGGAACCTTTGAAATCTAAAAGGGTTTTTATTCTTTTACGTAAACTTTACTTCAGAGCTGAACATCCTCCCCGACGTGAAACCTGTGACTTCAGGAAAGCTCCAGCTGATGACAACACTCTTCTTGTGTTTTTTTGGGGGGCGGAGTGGCACTTAAAGAATCCATTGTAATTTACCTTTAACTCCACCTGTTGAAACTGAATTCAACCAATAAGAGACAAAAGGTGGTATGACTACTCCTCTCATCACAAAGGAGATTTCACAAAAGTCACTGAGACACTACGAAGGAATGTCACAGTTCTTGAACAAAAACCCGTAGCACTCACTTTTGTACCTGGACGCGGTTGTTCTTAAGCCACGCCCCCTCAGAGTCACACCTGAGAATGAGCCCTAACGTGCAAAGTTTTTAGCTTTGACCAATTTCAGCTCCAGCCTTTCCCATTTTTTCCGATTTAATTGTTCTAAAGGCAAAAAAATTCAAGCCTACTTTTATTATATATATATCTGTACATACAGATTTCGGTTGCTTATGTATATTTAGGACTTTGTGTCTTCTTCTTCTTCTATATTCCTCTTGCTATAAGAGCTGTGTAACACCTAAATTTCTCATTCGTGGGATAATAAAGGTTTATTCTATCAAAACAAGTCTATCTTTTCACAGCAGCAGAGATCTTTCTGACAAGTGTAACCCTCATGAATTCATACATCACATGGAAATTAACATAAAACGTTCGAAGAGTCTTTCGGTTCCTGATTGCCTGAATACAGCAGACTTCAGATCGGTTGGTTTATGACAAATTATCTGACATATTCAAAACCAGCAAGGTCCCATGAGTGCTACAGCCCCTGCTCCGTATGAAATAAGGGGTCCAGGGGTGTTTAAAGGCCACAAATGAAGTTTACAGAAGATCTAATTTTTGGAGAACCTGTGAAAAGGTCCACAAATTGGCACCATTGATACTTTAGGGAAACAACGTGATCACGTTAAAACTGCTGACTACCTTCTTAAACAGCTCATCCTACACTCAAAACACGGCTAAAGTTTAAAGAAACTGGAAAGTGACCCACCTTCACTCACCTGTGAGGCGCCGCTAGCACTGACAGGAGTCCACTTCTTTAATGAGAGTGAGAAGAGTGCGACAGCTCAGACTGGGGCAGGATAACACCCTCTTCATGATGCAGGATAAATGTCGTAACACGATGAGATGCGCAGCCGGTTTTCTTTTCTAAGCGTGCAGACGCAGATGATGTCAAGCGAAGCAGGTGATGTCACCTAGTATGAAAGAAACTAACGACCCCAGCCGAGCTCATCCGATTTGTCCGGTGCTGAAGTTGCGATGTTAAAAAGCTCGTACGGTTTCCAGGAGCAGGTGTCTGTCTGCGCGTAATGACGCACCGGGAGCGCATAATCAGGACCAAATGAAAACCCACTAGAAATGTATTAAACTAGTGCTGTATAATAACATAGAAGCTGGTCTTCAAATAAAGGCCGTGACCAGCATAAAACAACAGGTGCTGGGTGAAAACGTTGAGGTAATAACTTGTAGCTTCCTCCAGCATGCTCCAGTATGTTTTTTCACAGTAAGATGATCTATAAAGAGAAAGGTACTTTAATGTGAAAATTCTGGAGAATGCACAGAACAGACCTGTTACTGATGCATTAGTGTTGTGGATATTAATATTATAGTGAATCTTCTGAGACAACAGGAAAACATGGAAGAGATGGAGCTTGCACTACAAATGCAAAAAAGGCATAAGCCCTGAGCGCCTTTTGATAATTTTAGTTTTTAAGTCACTGAATAAAGACCTTTGAGAGAGGTACATGCTTCACTTGAACCTGATCTAAGTAACAGTACTTTCCTCCTGAACTTCAGCTCGATTGATGAAACATGAACATTGTGACAGAGTCTTACAAAACAACAGTCATTTCATCACACACCCTCAGGAAATATAATCTTCAGACGGGCTGTTTAAAACTAAACTGTAACAACAGCAGCATGATGCAGAGGACAAACACTGTATCATCTGACTCTCAAGGACAAAGTGTAAGAAAGAAAGCTCTCAGCTGTAACAGTGCTAATGAAAATAGTATTTAATTTAGTATAAATCCAGTATAAACACAAAAACATCCCAACTATTAAGTAGAGGTGGAGGGAGCATCACAATGCTTTGCTGCCTCTGGACCTAGCGAGCTTGTGACTGTGGGGAACGGAATGGTATCCCAAGTTTATCAGGGTATCCAACAGGATGTGGCTTCACAGACTTATAAAGTCCTTTTTGGAGTCAAAGCTCAGGCCTCAGTTCAACATAGATGCTGTGGAATAAAATGAAGAGAGAAGTTCACACCAGACGTCCGAAAAATATGTCTGAGCTAAAGCAGTTCTGCGAGGAAGAGTGGTCCAAAGTTCCTCCTGGATGTTGCGCAGGTCTAAACCACAGCTACAGGAAGCGCTTGCTGCCAAAGGTGGTTCAACCAGTTGTTATAGCAGCATTTCACTTACTTTTTGCATCACTCTGTACGTTTACTGTGTTGAGTAACCTTAGAAATATGGTCTTTGTTGATATTTGTTAATCTGGTGAAGATCAGTTCACATTTCATGACCAATTTATGCAGAAAAATATTATTCTTAGTCATAGAAGTACTTTTGTATTGCATATCCAGTGTGAATTAGTTTGAACTAATTGAGCAGCGTAACAGCACATGCCAAAAAGTTGATTATGTTCATCAAAGTGTTTTTCTGAAAAACAGAACCAACTTTCTGGGATTTTCTTACCTGGAAGATTGAGCATGCATCGAGACACTTAACTAACCGTGCCGTCTGGGACAGAGGCAAAATTTTGAAGATTTTATCTGAAGAAAAAAAAAAGGCTAGTTGTCAGACATACTGAAGTTTTATTTTAATCAACTAGTTTGTTAATTTTAGAATAAAGTGAGAAATGTAAAAAATACATTATTCTTTTGTTTGGCAATGGTAGTTAAGAAGCTCATACCTGAATACTAGAAACCTACATAATGTCGCACATTAAATTAATTGGAGAAAATATAAATGTTTTGACGTAAAAAAAAAAGTCGTATGGGATTTAATGCCATAAAATTTTTACTTTACTTTCTCTGAATTCCAGATAAAATAGATTTTATGACCTAAACTTTATTTACTGCACGTCTTATTTAACGTGACTGGATACGTGGATACGAAAGATTGAGCTTGTTTGTAGTTTGAAAGTTTCGGTCTTGTGTACGTTGGATATTCTATAGATGGAGAAATTTAATAATGAGCCAATATGTGTGTGCAATGCATTATGGTATGTTTACTTCTGCTTCAGTCAAACAGTAGAAAATTTCAGCCTAAAATGCTGAAACATTACTCCAGATCAAAAAGAAAGAAAACAGAAACAAAAAGGTAAGAAGTATATTTTTAGACATTTTACTGCTGTGTTTTGGTCAGAAGGTCATAAAAATGGTCCACAATGAAAGGATGTTGTGAGCAGAATAGAAACAGAATTATAATAGCGAACATTTTTGAGATGCTTACGTGCGGATTTCATCTTCTCAACTTTTGAATAAAGTCCCAATGTGGGACTACAGTGGGTAGACGCCATTCAGTGACTTTTGACGGGACTGTGGGCATCTGAGGAAAAGTCTGCAGGATTCAACCTCAGCGGACCACAGACTAAATTTCAAATCAAAGTGAGCGACAGAGACAGTGACTTTTCCAAGCTGACGGGAGCGTAAATTATTAAAATTCTGTGTGAATTTGATTTACACTCAGAGGCCAAATCACTGTGTTACACAGTCATTAAACCAATGCTACAGTAATATGAAGAAAATGCTTCAATATAGGAAGAGGTAGCCTGAAACACCTTCAGTAGAAACATAAATATACAAAATATTTAGTGGCACAAAGGTTCATCTGTTTGTTTACCTGCATGTCCAAAGTTTGACATCAGCAAGAAGCTGTTGAGTCTTTTGAACTCATAAAGTCACCTGATATTTTTTTTTTTAGTTAAGGCTCTGGTTTTCCAGCTCTGTCTACACCGAGTGTTTTCAGGAGGTCGGCCTCATCTTCGTCTTCTGCTCGGCTTCTTGGCCCGTTGTTGCTTTTTGAAGTCGATAAGGCAGTCGGTGGCCTCAGAGATCGGAGTGAAGGACCTGATGGGAGAGTTGCTGATCCTAAACGCCGAGACGCCATCGTCATCTTCGTCCTCATCCCGCAGGTCAATGACCTCTCTGTGTAGCAAACGAACAAATAGAAAACATGTCTTTTACTTCACTACTGTCATTGTCATTTTATGTGACAGCTTAAAACTTCACTTAAATAAAAACCACAAGACATTTTAAGGATTAAAATACTTGGGAGAACTTCTCCCCCCACAGTCACACTGGAATCCATCTGTTTTACTGCTAAATGACAAAATCCTATATCTCGTGTGTTTCAACTAATAATTTTAAAACTTCCCATCTGGTGTAATCACCTCCAGTTTCTTCATAAGTATTACTTCATTACTAGTCATGTAGAATGACTAGTATTACTGATTAAAGTATTTAGTGCTGAACAAAGCTCTTTTCAGAATTACCTACGTGCACTATTGAACATTTGATTTTAGTCACTCAGACATGAGCCGAATGTTACCAAAAATTTACCACAAGTTTTATAATGTTTTTATGTACAAAGTAGGATTTATTTAGTAAGCTGGATAAAAAAATACTAAACAGGTTTTAGTTTGCACAAATCAAATTAATTAAAACCATATCACTGTGAAAAAAGCTAAAACTACAGTATGAAACTTAAAAAAAAATCTTTTTAGTAGAAACATTGTCCCAAACCTATTGTGGAGAGATGAAGTCAAAACCTCCACTGAAGCCGGACTTGCAGACAGTGGTAGTGGATTTAGAAACAAGGCAAAAATTCCTCGCTGTGGGCTTTAGTTTGTGTAATTTAACTTGTATGTTCAACAGTAAGGATGCCGACTGATTTTGACAGGTCAGATTAATATAGGGCATTAATTCTGTAAACTTCTTAAAGTAGCATAACAGGAACAGTATTCTACACAGGGGTTAGAATAAAGCACTAGTTTGATTCCCAAAACCAATGTGAGAGAGTCTGGTTACAAATGTGCACAAAGGTACAATTACTGTATATTAAATCATGTTTTTAAGACATCTTACCCTGGCTGGAGTTTGGAAGGCCCGGCCACTGTCAACACAGAACAACAGGTCAGTACAATTTAAATCCAGCCACAGAATGAAAACATTATATATGAAACATTATAAACACAGCTCCAGATGATCCTTGTTTCTCTTGCTTACTCACCAGCTCTTGATCTTTTGGGAAGTCAATGGCGTTTGCTTAATATTGACTAAAAACTAAAAATGTCTGCTCCTTGTTTTAAATATTATACACGAGAGTCAGTGAGGTTTTATGTGTGACGCTGTACTCAGCACAGTTTTGTGTTTGACCAGTCAGCAAAGTTCAGTATTTTAACTGGGTTCAAAGTCGGGTTTGTGAGGAGGTGCTAGAAGACGTCTAGTGAAAACGTCTGTTGATGATAGGATAGTTTTAATAGATAGGAAAAATAGGACATTTATTATTATTAATATAATATTATTAAAAAGTTGTTTCCTGCTACTGTACAATAGTAATTTACAATATTAACAACATCTACACACTTTTCATCTGTAGTGTCTGTGTGAAGGTGAACACAGCTTTTTAAGAAGGAAGAGGTCATAGAAAAGGAGCTACAGTCTGCATTTGTTGCGTCAAACTAAGACGGGGTCTGAAAGCAGAGGTTTCAGCTCCACGCTGTGATACTGGTGGAGACAATTGATCTCACACAGGATGAGGTTTGGATGTCAGCTTAGCTCCAGTGGGCTGCAGGTCAATTTTTACCTCTGCCATACAGATCTCTTCTTGAAATCATAAGTCTGGAGCAGATATGGATTCGTATTACACACAGTGCAACAGGATGTAAATGCAGACTCCGAGGAAAAGGCATCTGTTAAGGTCTATACTGACAGAAGACTGTCCTTCACCTCACACATAAATTGTTCAGTCGTGCTGGCCCCTGACTTTTCCTTTGGCACCACCATGAGGTTAAAATTAAGGTAGACTCTCAGGCGTGTCATGCTTTAAAATAAGTTCATCTTACCTGAATCCATGCTTTCTGTTTGCTCCAGAGCGGACAGCAGATTTCCTTTCTGGTAGGTTGGAGGAACAGAAAAAAAAAACATATACATCATTTACAAACAAATGACTTTAAATAAAAATAAGGAATACTTTGTACTTTAGTGACTTAATGTCAATGTTAATTTTAAATGATTGTCTTGTCAGATTACTGTGTCAGTCTTTGATGCCTGTCGTTGGATGCAGAACTCTGTGTGATGACTGTAGTCTTTCAGAGGAACAGCTTTCTGGCAGACGTAACATTTCTCTTGGCTCCTGTTGAGAATAAAACTGGGATTGAACAAAAAAAATAAATAAAACAGTCTGGAGCTCAGATAACTCCTGCAGATCTTACCTGCCAGTGAGAGACTGCTTGTTAGTGTCTTCACCAGTCACATCTGCTCGCCTTGTTCTCTTCCTACGTGGCTTTAACGATGCTGAAGTGTGGAGAGGAAAAGCAAGGCACCACTTTTTAACCACCAACACAATGTTTAAACCGATGCTTAAAGCTGCACAGTCACACATTTTTCTTCTCGTGCAGAATTCCAGTTTAAAACCTGAAACTTACACTTTATTTCAGTTCACATCCATCCATTGAAATATATGCTCATGGAAAAACGCTTATTATTCATAGAGACACTGCCAACCCAGGAAGTCCAGGAGGAACAGGTTTATGTGTTTAGTGTAATAATGTCTTCTGATATTAGCAGGGACTCGTTTCAGACAAAGCAAAGCATAAACCTCTGAGGGAAACCCTGATCTGTCAGTGCTGTACGATAGGGACGGAGAGCAGGAAACTTACAGGGTAAAACAAAAAGTTCCACTCACTTTGGAAAGAGTTGGCTTCTGGTCTCCTCTCGTGCACGACGGCCACCTCTCCGTCACAGTACGCCGCGTGAATCTCGATCTCTGTCACAGGGAAGGATCCCTGACAGATGGGACAGTCAATGTTGTTTTCAGGACTCCGGGGGATGGCAGCGAGTTTAGGTTCAGGAGATGCTGATCTTTGAGGCTCTGGATCCTTTACCTCCTCCACATCTGGATCCTCGCTGTCCTCCTCTATTTCCTGCTTTCTCACATTTTGTCCACCAACACTCCTGCAGACAGAGATGCTGCTCTCTGTCTTTCTGTCTTCTGGGACTAAAAAGAGCCAAATACAGATTTTTTTTTTAGACATATTTTCTTCTGACAGGCACCTTCATGTCTAATTAAAGCAGCTACCAGACAACATGACGGGTTAAAATACATACACCAGTCTGCATTGTATTTGTTTTTTTGTGTGCATTTGCATTCATACCATCCACATCCATCTCCTCCTCCACCTGTTTTTGGTCCACGGCTGGGGAACCGTCTTGGAGAATCATCTCGACCTCAGGCAGCTCTGGACTTTCAGGTTGGAGCTGTGGAGAAATCAAAGTGCGGCAGAAGGTCATTATTCCATACTCACGACATTATTAAATACATATCTGACATATTGAAGCAACGACTAAAGTTTATTGTTCATGAGTGACTTGACTCAAATCTATAAAAATCGTCTTACAGAGACTGTGGAGAAAAACTTGATTTTCAGTTATAGGAGTAGTATAAATATCAGGTACAGAACCTGGAAGTTCTGGTTTCACTTAAAAATATGACAAATAAATCCTAATATTTCCTGGATATAAAAACATTAATATGCTGAGTTTCAACTTTGAACGGGCTGGAAACCATTTACCACACAAACCCTGGACACTGAGGTTCTTCTTCAAGTAATAAAAACTAAATTCGATCATCTTTCCTATGATCACTCCCCCGACTGGGGGCTTAACACTCAGAGTCAGCACACAAACTCACCTGTGCTCTGTCGTTGGGGGACATTGTCAGATCTTGTGTGCCATTATTGTCGTCACTCAGTTGGGTCTCTGTTGTGAAAAATGAATTTAGCAGTCATCAGATTATGACGTCATATGTCGTCATCCAAGAGTCTGGAAGCTGACCTGAATATCCAATAAAACTTTAACCACAGAGGCTTGTGTTTAATTTAAGTTTCTAATCATGAACAGCTAAACTGTGTGATCATCTTCAGACAGGTGCCAAAATTGCAAGTATGGGTGAAATACAACAAATATAAGAAACTAAGATGCTTCAGTACCTGGACAAACCTCACAGTCGTCAGTATTCTCTTCATCTTCTCCTCCCTCATTCTTCTCTTCTTCCTTGTTCTCCGTTTCTGTTTCCTTCTCTTCCTCTTTGGCCTTCTTGTCTTCTTCCTCCTCCTCTGCCTCAGCTGGAGAATTATCACCTGTTTCCCTCTGGTTTTTCCCTCTTAGTCTGAGGCCGAGTCTGATAAAGTAAACGCGTTCTCACTTAATAAAAGATACAGAGAAACTGAGCAGATACAGTATTTAAACCTTTTTCTATAGTGAAATCTGATCTGACCTTCATCTAATTTGTCAATACAGACATATATAATGTGTAACTTTGGAGCAGAGTAGGGATCAGGCCACATGTTTCTGTTTGAACTCCGCCTTCGTTCACATAACTGAACTGTTGGAAAAGGTTTTACCTTCGAGGAATGTGAGGTTCAGGTGATTCAGCTTGTGACTCAGGTGAAGGGGACTTCTGGGAATAAATTAATAAGAAATAAATGCATAAATGAATGGAATTCTTATGGATGATGTTATCATAGTATTAACAGACTTGAACAGTTTTAATTATGTCCGTTTAGGCAAATCCAGTAATTTCACAACTTAAAAATACCAATAAGTAATAAAGTCAATGAACGCTGTTGCACTGATTTAGAAAAAATCAAACATGATTCAGTTTTATACAGTAATTCTGTATGCAAGTATTAAACTCACAGCATCCAGTCATACTGCATAATATCAGAACCAGACCCCAGTTAGATGCTCAGCATTCATCACATATCACTGTTGTACCTCTGGCTGTGGCAGGATGGGCTCCCCCCACTCAGCCTTCCTCAGCAGACTCCTCTGAGCCTCCTTCAGACTCTTCTCATACACTTCCATCTGAGCCAGGATCATCTGAGAGAACAGACACACGAGCGTGAACACAGACAAAAGAAAAAAAAAAGAAGTCATCGTGCCTTGACACTGAGATACCCTTTAATTTACTTCATATAATAATAACCAGAATAACGCCCGCATATTGCAGCCTGTGAGCTCTGATCATCAAAGCAGATGCTGCTGTCCTTACCCCCTGGACAAAGTTAGATCGTTATCATCATAATTCAATTGGTGTAACTCAGGGAGAAGCTGGAAATCTTTTTTATTTTTATTTAAGAAACTAAAACCAGAGATGGCCGATAAATGAGAACACATTAGAACACAGCAGTGTTTGACGTTTATACCTGTGTGTAGCTGTCTGGGTCCAGGCCTCGAGGACAGAAGGGAACACCCCAGTAGTAGTGAACAGTTGATGCCCCTGTAGGCTCCCCACATGGGGTCAACGCCCCGTTGGCCGTCCCCGGACTGCCAACCAGCTGAGTTTTTTGCTCCGTGGTGCAGAGCTGCTTTCTGCAAAACAGGAAAAGGATTTGTAAATGAACATGTAGAAGCCGGCTTCTACAGGCGTAAATAAATTTAATTCAAGGCTTTTTAAGGACCTGTGGCCACTCTGTTCTAAAGGAGTCTACTGCATATTAATATTGGATGACTGAAGTACCTGATGACGACAAATTGATAATATTACATTATATCTAGCAACCACCTCTGGATGAACTATGACCCCACCCAACCTTTATATAAAAAGGTTACAAAAATTAAATTAAAATTTTGTTGTTGTTTTCTTGACCTGCAATTTGACACAGTCGTATCTGGAGAAGCTGCAGTCACATGGTTCGAGGAGGCAGCCTGGCTGTCAGCCTGATGAATGGATCTCTCCTCAGGAAAGACGGGGCTGGGAGATCCCACTGGCTGCAAATAATGCAAGAACGTAATGTAATGTAAAGATAACATAAACAACTTTTTTTTCTCCCCATGAATTAAAATGTATTAATAAAAAAAAATATATATATATATATATATATATGAATTTAAAATATTTACTTTATTATATATATATATATATATATACACACACACACACATATACACACTTATGTACTATATTTCAGCTGTACCAAATGTACCGAATGAGTTGAGTAACTAATGCCACACAAAAAAAAATGTTAATAGAGGAAGACACACACACACAAGTAGTATTTGTTCAGGACTATTTTCTGCAGCATATTAATCTATATTTAATGCTTTAGTTGGTATTTGGGTCGGTAAATCAAAGTCTTCTCAAAGACAATCCCACAAACATCCCACTTTCTTCATATTGATCACAAATTTGATGTAATATCCTGGAAATATGACGCTCTTCTTGTGCTTTGTCTGACTTTACGTTAAGGACATAACACTATGTCTGTACAGAAGGCGCAATTAGAGCAGTCTGTGAGCTTGAACTCAGGGATACTACGGAGTGTAGGTCATTTGTGTTGTGAGGTGTTCAGGTATACTACAGAGTGTAGGTCATCTGTGTTGTGAGGTGTTCAGGGATACTACAGAGTGTAGGTCGTGTGTGAATTGGATTTGGATAATCGTGACACACCTACAGTAACTACCAAAACGAAACAGCAGAAACCAGGACAGTCTACAGACTTAAAAATCTTTCAGTAAAACAGCGAGAAAGTCTCGGTACCGTGATGTTGTCGTCATCCTCGTCAGACCAGATCAGCGTCATATCACTGGTCAGCTTCGTCTCAGCTGAGCTGCAGTCTTTGGATATTTCATTCAGCTCTTTATCAGCTTCTAAAACCAGAATACACTAATTTAGGAACAGAAACAAAAACACAGAACCTGCCAACACTATTCCTAGTTTATCACGTGACCCCTGACGCCTCCAGAGAGCCGAGTGTGGGATTTTTTTCACTGTACCTGACTTTGATGATGTGGTAAATCTCACGTCCTGACTGTGACCCTCCTACATTCAAAAGACAGAGAAACAGAGAAAGAAGCTGGAAATTACCAAGTGTCTTGATGTTACGTGTGAGAGAATTTATGGTGATGTTGCAAGAGTGAAATATCCTCTGAAAAGGTCTGAAAATCAGAGAGCAACAAAATACATCATGAACCAATCATTCAACGGAAACCTTTAGAATCCCTAGCCCTGGCACACACTCTCTTGGAAGAACCTTATCTTTGCACCTGGCTATCTGTCATGGGAAACCATCTTGTTTGTGAAAATAATGAAGCATGCTGGTGGTCTCAGAGATTTATTACGTGTGGGGAAAAGATTTCTGACTGATTCTCAGAGATCTGAATGTATTTGCATTAAAAGTTTTGTATTTGATGTAAATTTTTCCTGATAATTTTTGCATCACTTTTACTTGTGAACAAACAACTCTTACTCTGAGGTCGCGTTGGTAATTTTACTTCCTCCATGACTGAGTACAGACACATTAACCCACCTGCCTCGGACTCTGAGGAGGATCCCAGGTGGTGGAAGAATTCAGTTCACAGTTTGAGCCTCTGAGCTCTGCAGCTGAAGGAACCATAGATGGATTCTTTGTGTCAGGGTGAATCTTCTGTTCTTGTCTAGTCTTGCCAAACACTGGGCTTGAAGAGCACCTGTGACTTTCCCCTGTTTGTCCTCGGTTCGACTCTGGGAATACAGGAGTGTAACAGATTGCAGATTTCTCTAGGAAAGTGATGTTTTTGGGAAGACCGGGGCTGCTTGGGAAGACAGGGCTCTTAGGTCGGCAGGATGTGGACCTCACAGTTGAGGTTAAACTCTCCTGAGAAGAGAACATGAACCCTGAGTTTTCACAGACTTGAGGTTTGCAGGCACTTGGAGACGTCTCCTTCTGACCACTATTGCCAAATACTGGACTTTGATCACACTCTGGATTCAGCTCCGTCTCTACATCATCGCCCTGATCAGTTTCTGAGAAAACAGGACTTTTGGGACATGCTGTAAAGTAACTGGGGCTTTTGGGAAATGTCAGGCTCTTGGGTTGAGACTTTTGAGTCGAGATCCAACTGTCTTGAGAGCACAACACAAACCCAGAGGTTTTGCAGGTTTCCAGCAGGTCCTGGCTCAGCCTCGGGACGCAAACCGTTGCTCTGCAGTCAGTCAAGGGGAAGACGGGGGATTTATGAAGCTGACAGTCATCGATCAGGGTTGAGTCAGAGCTCTGATTTATTGTTGAGAGAAGACAAACATATGCACACTGTATGTCAGCAAGGTCACAGCTGCAACAATAAATAATTATAATAGATGAGACGATCAACAAAACCTCTACTTTGTTAACTGCAAATAGTTTGGCTTCAAATTTATTTTTTTGCAGTTTATCTGCAATGAATAAATGCTCACATATAAATATAACAAGAAAACAAGAGATTATTACAAGTACGTGTAGAATGGGAGGCAGAGTCTTCAACTATCAAACTCCTCTCCTGTGGACCCAGCTGCCAGTTCAGGTTCTTTAAACTTTCCTTTTTGATAAAGCTTGCAGTTAGAGATGGCTCAGTTGACTCTGAGCCATCTCTTACTAATGCTGCAATAGATTTAGTCTGTTGGGGGATCGACCCTGACACACTCAGCTCTCCTCTATCCACAAATATGGCACCATTTCAAGTCATTTACTTTGTGTTTTCTCTCTCCTGTAGTTGTGCCTTGTGCTCTCTGGCTCTGTACCTTTCTGCAGGAATACCTGGCATCTGAGCTGTATTATTCCAGTGTGCGGGTAACGGCCCTACATCCTGCCCAGTGCATTGCCTGCTGCGTCTTGTTGCTGCTTTCCACTCACTCCAACCAGTCGAGGCAGATGGCCGTCCACCCTAAGCCTGATTCTGGTCCACTGTCGCCCAAGTGGGATTGTTAGGTTTTCAGCATAATTCTATATCTTGTTATATTCTAAGAGATCTTAAACCTTACACGGTAAGTGCGTTGAGACGACTAAAGTTGTGAGTTGGTGCTTTATAACTGAACTGAATTAAATTTAATTGAGTTGTGGCCTTAAAAATTAAAGAAAGAAAAGTGACAAACCTGCTGTGAATCCAGAGGAGCGGAGAGAGAGTCTGAGCTGCAGGGTGAGGCCTGAGAGTAGATTTTCTGACTCTGTGATAGGTCTGGCATCTCTGGCAGAGGACTTCCTTCTTTCCTTTTCCGCTTTTTATTTTGGTTATTATATTTATCGCCAGTTTCTTTTGCTTCTGGGAATACAATACATAGGTTTTCAGATTTATAGAAATGTTATATCATATCAGAAAATAATGACCTATACTGCACATTCTCTTTGGGAACTTTCCTATTCTGGTGTTCTATTCTTTAGTGACTCACCCTGGTTCATGTCTGTCTCTGGCGGGCACTCATCTTCTAATACTCCTTGATTAATGGCTGACGTCTTCCTCCCGTTTGAGTACATCAGTTTTCGTCGAGAGCAGAGTCTGAGAGAGGCTTCAGCGTCAGTGAGCAGGCTTTGATTTTGGGATGGTGGACATGCTTGTGTCTGACCGACCATCTACAAGAGGAAACCCACAGAAGACCCACAGATGACAAGTAAGTAGGTCTATCTTTAACAGTGGATTTTCTTGAGCTTTAAATGTAATTCAACTGAAAGACATAAACATAAACTGATAACTGAGAACTCAACATATGTCTCCTATGAAAGTAAAACACTGTACTCACACTCTCCTGGATGGCTTTCATCACAGCCTCTTCTTCTTGTTGCAGTCGGGACGCAGTGACACTAGCTTCCTGTTCACTCAGACGCAGAGCCAGGTCCATCATCTCTTCCTCTGTCATCTCTAAAAACAAAACATGCGTCCACCAAGTAAAACGTCAACCCTGAATTGGATTGTTTGCCCAGAACAAACAAAAAACCCCACAAGTATAACTTATGTTATGTACCTATAGGTTTTGATTTGTTTTCTCCCTCTCTCCTGCGTTTGTCTCTTGTTAATGCTGGTGGCAGAAGTGACAACGAAAACTCATCCTGGAAGAATAAAGAACAGTTTTTTGGTCCATTTTTTCCCCATTGGTCCCTGTTAGTAGCAATAGTTAGATCTACACACATTTTTATAAACTATACCACAAATAATGATTCATACATAGTTCACTTTCAGTGCAGCACTAACACCAAATGTGCCCTCAACCCTGATTAGAGAGGACTTTTGACATGTCTTTACCTTGTCGTCCTCTTCTTGTGTGTTTCCATCAAAGCCACTGGCATCCTTGACTGTTTGTTTCCTCACAGACATCCTGCCCTGCTGCTGAATGACTTTAACCAGCAGAGACACACAAACACAGATTTAAACGTTCAATTTCTGTTTAGTGTAAGTTAATTGATATTATAAGAAAGAGTCGTCTGACCTGCACTGATAAAATACGTATACAAATTGCAGCATCTATCATTATCAAGTATTTAGTGATGAACTCTTCCTCAGTATGTTAGAAACGGTTTAGGAACTATTTAACAGACCCATCACTTTGGACTTTGGACAGAACACCAGCCTGTTCTGATCCCAGGAGCAGGCAACTGACTGATACCTGATGATGAAGACTATCCTCTTCTTCCTCTCATCTGTCCGCGAGGCACCAGTTTGGATCATCAAGATTATTAACCTGTGTGTTAAAGTTAAAAAAGCTGAGTTAGAAATTAAATCACATATTAATCAGCCCACAAATATCCAGGCAAAAAATTGATCCAGGAAAACGTCGGTTGATCCAGAATCAAACTGAACACGACGCATTAAAAACGGTAACTAAAACTCGTATTTTCGCTTTTTGGTTGAATAAACCGTAAACTCAGTGTACATGTTAGCTGCTGTCTTGTCTACTTGCTCAGTAGCTACCGAAATTAACAATTAAACAAATAATATTCAGTTCGAAAACACTCACAGCAGACTTTTGGTGACTTTCCCGGCGCCATGTTTGTTTCTGTTCACGCAACCACGTGACTTCTACGTGACTTCGTAATGCCAGGGTCACTCGTGCCGCCTTCGTGGTCTGTCGGTTTATTTACTCTGTAACATGGAAACATGTTGGAAACAGGGAATCCACACCTCGTAGTGCACGGAGGCGTACAGAGGCAGCGATTCATCCACAATTAAAATATTACGTACATCGCTGAATTTACAGCACATTTAGTTCTTTAGTTCTTAACTTTAAATCACAGATTCTCATGAGTCCTTTCACTACATTAAGATTTACTGTTTGTCTATGAACGCATCACTGTGCGGTTAAATATAATGATTTTAGAAAAAATAAAAATGATTTAAGACCGGTTTAGCTATAACGTTAAATTTGGTCTCAATCTCAATAAAACCACAAATCCAATAGAGCCATTAATATATTTCATAAAAATATAAATGAATAAATAATGTTTGCATTTTAGTCCTCAGTTGGTGGACATCAAAATTAGAGAACAACCTACAATTTCTTAAATGTCACAACATAGACCTATTTGGAAATTATCCAAACATGAGTAAAGTAAAGGGAGCAGTATTTTAAGCATATGTCCTGAGTTAGATATATTCTGAAGCACGGTATAAGAAACTTAAATTAGGTATTTGAAAAAGAATACTGATCTAAATTAGAGAACACTTTCAGATATCTCATAGATATTGGTGTTAAACTGGCACCTGGTGCTAATTTCTTAAATTGTCTGATGACCCCTATTTAACTGGCAGCCTTCCTTTCCAGTTTTTACTTTTTTTGCAAGATGTTGAGCCATCCTACAGTGACTAAACCATCTGACCCTATCAGTCCTGGCAAGAGAAGTCGGTTGTTCCAAATCTGAGACTTGTAGAATACTTACTTTATAATAACAATAGAAACTCATTCAAGTCCCCCAAGACGACTGGTCGTCCACAAAAGACAAATGCAGGAGACAATAATAATAATGCGGAGAATGTCACTAAGCAGTCGTTTTAACACTACGTTTGGAATTATTTGTCAGTTCAGCGCTGAATGGGGTAAGGATCTGTCTCGACATGCAATGTCTCAACATTCAAGTGCATTTGGACTGAGAAGCTGCTCTTCTGTGACCAAACTTCTCATAAACAGATAGAATCCCAACAGTTTTAGGGAGTCAGCGACTGGTGGAGGAGGTGTGATGGTTTGGGGAATCAGCCAGCAGGTTTCATGCAGGCCAGTCACACAACAAAGGGGGTAAAGCAGTTCCTTGACAATGAAAATGAATGACTAATAATTTAATGTCTTTACTAATAATTGATGACTTTTGTAACTCTAATTTCGTTCATTGTGTTTTCTGCAAAATAATTTTATGTGTTTAGTTTCTTGGGTTATTTTGTACAATGCTGTTCTAGTACCATGGCATGGCCACAATAATCGATTCAAATGTTGAGCAAAGAAAAAGAGTATAAATTGTAATTTTCACTCTCTAGTGTAGAAGGTTGTCAGAGGTCACGTTTTATTCTGATATCTCAGGATATTAATCCTGTGCCTGCAGCATCATGGAGAATAAAAATTCATACTTACTAAGTGTTACTGAGATGAATGAAAGATAAAGAAATGATAATTTATCAGTATACACAGGAAAACTGTTAGCTAATGTATTTTAACAGCATTGGAGCGAGTAGAAGATGCTAAACCTCAGAATTAACTGTAGCACCAAGAAAATTGTGATAATCTAATAAAAAGAAACAACGTGAACAGGAAAACATTCTTTAGTTGAGAGGGATGTGGCTCTGAAAAGAGCCTTTGTGGGGGTGTTGGAGGATCCGAGTCTTTAAGCTCTCTCTCCTCGGATGCGTCGGGCCAGCTGGATGTCTTTGGGCATGATGGTGACCCTCTTGGCGT